>VZTL01003718.1:0-25634 GCA_013400535.1 Scopus umbretta
AAATCAAAACAAAACCAAAACCTTCCTTAAAAAATCCCCTAAAAATCCAAACCTTGGATTGGACTCTAAGACACAGTTAAAGACCAAGGAAGACTGAAAGACTGGACATTTTAATAGGCAACCTCAATTAAAAAAAAAAAAAAAAAAAGTGATACAGTTAAATGGCACATGTTTGGGAGGCTGGAAGCAAAAGAGAAATCCTGATACTCAGAGGCTATCCCAAATGTCAGCTATTTAAAATAATATGCATAGTTAAGTCCTTAATTTTGTTTCTGTTAGGAAATAGATTAGGCTTTAACTTAAAGTTTAAGTACTGAATTATTGCCAAAAACACGATGCAATTTGGTACAACTGCTAACTAGGTCAACAGTGAGACAGGCACCATAGTGAACCACACCTGCTTTCAGAGAGGCCTCTCACTTCTGCAAATGGGGAAAAAGAGAGCAAGGAAGGAAAATACAGTATACAGTGAAAGGAATATTGAACTGAGCAGTAGCGAATGCAGAAACACAGGGTGTATTCCATCAGGCTTAACCCCAGAAAGCATCCTCAGAGGGTGGGGAGCAACACAGAAAAGCTAACGATTAGTGGACATGAGGGCAACACTTACTGATTCGGGATCCCTCTGCTGTTCAAGGAAAGCCGAAAACTCCACCAGCCTGAGCTTGGTCGTACCAATCGATCGGCCCTGCCACGCAGGGACCGAGGGAGCTGGAGCTGACGTAGGCTCAAATCCTAAAATAAAGGAACCGTTTTCATGAAGAAGCTGATAATTCCTCTGTTTATATTTTTTGAATTAAATATAATCTGGACTTATGCATGTAGCCCTTGGATGTTTATATTCATTTCAGAAATAATTAATTCAGAATGAGTTAAAATTGGACAAAGACAGAAAAATACGTAGAAAAAGAGGTCCCAACCCAGCAAGCTAATAACGGTGCAAATAGAAGATCTACTTCTTTGTTTCCTTGGGGCTGTAACTCACTGTAGAATTTTTGTTTAAATTATATACTAGATTAAAGAGATTTATAGAGACTTCACGTTGACTTACAGCTGACCCTTCCTCAGAAACTGGCAGCAAGACTCACAGGAGATATTACTGCCTTGGGAGTCAAGAGGACTGGCCTCCATTTCTGGCTCCTAATGTGCCACATGTTACAAGTAAATCACCTCTCTCTCTGCCTATTTCTTCTGCCACTCTCAATTCCCCTCTCCTATTTAGAGTATAAGGTTTCCAAGGCAGGGACCGTCTCTTACTATGTATTTGCACATTGGGTCTTTGACATCTTTTGGAGCTTTTAGGCAGCATTATATTACAGATAATAATAAATAATTACTGTAGAGAGCTGAATTGTACCCTAAAAAGAAAAAGAAGGTTTTAAATTGATAATAAAGAGGGAATGACATGATCTAGAGAGAGAAGGGATGTTAACCACCATCTCTAATTCACCTCAAGAGAAAGAATAAATGCTATCTCTTGCTCCTCATCGTGGAAAATTAGATGAGAAAGAAACAAAACAGTAAAGGAAGAAGGGAAAGGCAGCAGCTCGAAGGCAAAACTGATCTTGGGAGAAATGCAGGCACAAGGAAGGTGGGGGAGAGACACCAAAGGTTAGAAACCAAAGATAACCCTGAACTAGATTGAGAACCAGGGAGAGGTCAGAGGTAGCGTGTGTCCACATCCCGTAATGGCAGGATGGTACCTGACTCCAACCCTCACATTTAGGCAATGAAGGTGTGAGGCTTGTATGAAATAGAGAATTACAAACGTGACTGGTTAGACATGAACAGGAATTTTAATGAAGCAAAAACTCATGCATGAGTTTTGACTGATTTAGAAATACTAATAATCCTATTCTGAGAGAAAACATGGAAGAATAAAAGAAAACGATTCAAAATAGACATCTGCCTTAGAAAATAATGTTATAAATTAGGATATAAAGAAAAAGGAAATAATCAGGGATGCAGAAAGAGAGCCTTATTTTTTAGCATTAAATAGCAGCAAGTTAGAAAATCGTAAAAAACTGTGTAAGAGTCAGAAAACTGCAGTTCAAACCGAGTCAGAAGTGTGGTGGCATTTGGCAAGGGAGGCGTAAAGTTAGTATTCATCTGCAAAGAAATAATGATCTTTCCTGAAATTAGCCATGAAACCAACTTGGGAAAAGGAATAGGGAAGTACCCATGGAAAAGGCTTGATCAATTTGAGCAACGGAACTCGGAATAAACATTAGGTACTTATTAAAATGGTACCAGGCAGAGCAGGACCTTCAGCAGGGCGAAGAGTTATCAACAACCAGATACACAAAGATGTTTTCTACTTAAGGCTAAACATATATGGTTTTGGGAGAGTTTTTAGCCTCAGTTTAAAATAAATTAAGGCATGTTCTTGTTACAGATGGAAGCGAGATTTAGCTATTAAAAAAGAAACATGCATCCTATTACTCATTTTTTACAAAACATTTTCCTGCGATATGGAAAGCTGACTGGAGATCACATATCATAACTCCTTGCATATGTATTAATGCTTCCTACCTAAAATATAACACCCCCCCCATAACTCCCAAACCCAATGATTTTCCCTCATACAGAATCAGGTAATAGGGCATTGGGACTAGTGTTTGGTTTGGCTACAGGGGATGTTAGATATGGAGTAGTGGCTCTGCCCATCTCAGAAATTAATACATCACATTCAGTACACAATTCAAGTCTTTTTAAAGGAGAGTATAAATGGAAGAATTACCTGAAATGGGAGCTGTGACTGATGGCTGTATAGGATAGGCCTGCTGAACGAATGGCTTTACACTGGAATAAAGAGTTACACAAAAATCATACACCATGCCATCCACAGTAAATTCCATTAGAGTCACACAGTGTGAGAAAATACATGGCTAACTAATGACCTTTACTCACAACCATACCTGTTCCTTGCATAGCATATTTAACAGACAGACAGTAAAGAGGTATTTGAGAGAGAGGGGGATGAGAATTACACCCAAGTTCTTAGCAAGGAGCTCATCTGTGCTCAGTCACCCAGCAGGAAACCTGACCTCCTCATCGCAAGTGTCACAGCAGGCATAGATGGTGATTGCTTTCACTCCAGATAAATCCAGAGGACACTGAACTACTGAGGTCCATGGACCTCGAGGGAATAAGGTGGGGAAAAGCTGAAAAATAAGGCTGGGAAACATTGGGCCAGAGACCACCACAGGGCTGAAAATGTAACACCTGGCAGAGGGGCAGACTTCCTTCTCCTTATGGTGCTGTTGCTACCATGGCGCTGAAGGGCAGCAACCCCACTCGTGCAGTCATCTCCTGTCCTGCAGGAAAATACGTCCCCCTTGGCTCTAGTATTGCTCATATATTTAAAAAGGATGGAAATATTTGTGCTGGAAACTTATTCACAGGCAAAACCTTACCAGCTGCTTCCCTGGCATTATCATTGCGTCTCACCTTGTAATGGGGAGAAAAAGGAGTGTGCCCATTAGGTACTCAGCTTCAGCTTTGAGGTCTGGGATCCCTCATAACTTTTTGAATGTGAGTTCACATCACTTTAAAGGCTCTTCCTTTCCCTACAACTATTTTTTCCTCCTTTTTAGAAAAATTTTCAAGTTCTTGCCTCATTGATATCCTCTGGCAGCAAAGTGCAGAAGCCAGCCCCATGCTGCATATAGAGGCACATTTTAATTTGCTTCTATATGCAATTTAATTTTAATTTTCAGACTTACTCTTGCGAAGATCCAGGCTGCCCCGTTTGAATCATGCCCGGCCAAAACTGAAAGAGGAAAAACAAACAGACAGACCCACAATTGTTTTCTTTGTTGAAAGATTTTGGATATTTCTGAACAAGCATGATTCCTTTTGCAAACACAAGTGAAAACATTAATCCATTCATGCAGCCTTAGTTTTCTACTGAACACTGTTAGAGAATACAGGGATTTTTTTGGGACTCGGCTAACAACTTACCCCAGGTGCCCCAGGAAATGTAGGACGGGGAATTCCTGGCAGGCCCAGCTTGTTGTGAATAGCAGTAGCTGAGACTATTTGAGCTGATGACATTGCTGCCATGTGCTGGAGTGCTTTGTCCTTTGCTGTCTGATCCTTTAACATGACAATTACATGGAGTCTTAAAACATTTGGCACAACAAATGATGTTAAATAACTGCAGCTACAAGCACATAACTAAAAACTTAAAAAGCCACACAGAAAATGCAAACATAGCAAACCATGCAGGGAAAAAAAAAAAAAAAGTACAGCACGGAGCCTAACACTCGAACTACCTCAAGGCAAAACCTCCTCTCAGACATGCATGGTAGACCTGAATTCTCACAGTCTGCTCTGCCAACATGCAGGAAGCTCTGGGAGAGCAAAATACTGCCCACTTGTTTATCTGGGCAAATTCTGCTGATTTTAAATCAGGCTGAGCTAAACATGGTCCGCTGCTGAGGCTCTGCCTGCAGGACAGGAAGCGCTGAGATTTGAGCTCTATCATTTAGATCTAAGAGAAGTTTGCCTTTTGTCTTACACTGTAAAATGAGAACACAGAACTGCGACTGACTCGCAAACAATGACAGATTTTTCTTCATGCTCACAGGTTGAGAAACAGTTTGGATTCTATTTTATGACAAGTATTTAAAAAGTTAGATAACAAAAATGTAAATAACTTTTTCAACTTCCAATTGTATTTTTTGGGGGTTTTTTTTTGTGGATTTACAGTGTTCCCAAAGAAAACAATTGGCCATAAAATTTCTGCTGTTTTCAAGCATACAGGAACAATTTTAGGAAAAGGGTTGTTATCGATTACTTGTTTTATAGCAGCACTTGGACTCCTAGTCACTGCCAATCACGTATAATCACAGAATAGAAAAGGAAAGCCTCTTAATGCAACAGAGTTAACTAAGTGGGTATCCTGGGTCAGGTAAAATAAGTAAACAACAGACTGTTACTATCTGGTAAAGTGGGGTTCCTCATCCAGAAGTACTGTATTAATAAGTGCTAATATTTAGGTACGTGACTTAGAATGAAGGAACACAAGCAGTATTAAGCAAGGATTTTGGGGTTCTTTTTCCATTTTTATTTTACAAGCAAAGTAGCAAGCATGCTGGCAAGAGATGCATGCTCTTATATACGATAAATGATTTTGCACATATGCTCCCTCTAAAGCTTGTATGTAGTAGTACTATAGGTGAGCAGTTTCTTCCTTTGAATAGCTCCTTTAGAAACAGCACAGGCTGAAAGTACAGGAAAAGCTAGCCAAAAATTCTGCCAAGCACAGCTAAGGTACATAATACTTGGTTTAGTTAAAATACTTACCATGCTTGTTACCTGGATACAACAACAAACAGTTTATTAAAATGCTTGTGTAGAATAGCAGATTCTTAGCAAAATATGAACAAAATAGTAAGAGACAAAGGAAGAGCAGTTTGCTCAACATTAAATATCAGGTTTAAACAAATGCATTTTTTTCACCTAGGGACTGATTCATTAAAAGGGGAAAAAAAAAAAAGATAAAAAACTAACAGCAAAACATATAACCCCCGCCTCCCTGTGTGAAAGCTGCAGATACTGAATGAAGGGGATTGTTGCTGAGCTTGTTTCCCTGAGCTGTGCAAGGAGCCCCTGCGGGTGCCTCTGTGGGATGCAACCCAGGAGAGCGGCAGGTGGAGCAGGGGAGTAGCTGCTCCAGCAGCATCCCCCCTCCGCACCTTGCAGGACGTGAAGCCTGAAGTGCAATCCGCTGCGGTGCTTCATGAAGTGCAATCCGCTGCGGTGCTGCCTGCAGCAACATTAACACCTGCGGACTCACCTGCACTGCCTCCTGCGCAGCGGCGCCGGACACTGCTTTCTGACCTGTCCAGGCCTCAGGACTGCCTTGCTGCAGCTGACAGNGAGCCCAGGGTAAATTGTATATCCATGACATAGTTCATCTCGCCATGCTTTAGCCATCTGAAGTCTCCAGTCTAAGGCAGGTGGCTAACCTCCTGCTACTGTTAGCGCAGTAAGCACCTACAAAGTATTTCTTCCTTATTGGGCATCAAAACCAACTGTAGTGCATTACTTTCTATAATGTTATCACTGTCCAAGGACTAGAACAGGAGCCAGGACACCCAGCTTCTACATGGCAACAATTATAGCAGGCAAATCCCACCATAACATGGCAGGTAAATCCCACCATAACTGATGAACTAAAAAATTTTTGAAAATTTACACTTCCTTCCAGACCTTGTGTTCACAGAAGAAGGAACACAGACTGCCCTGTGGAGCTCTTAGCCACCATTAGCATTGAGTCTGATGATCCTTAATTTTAGGAACACAGTGACAGGGATTTTTGGAGGGAGAAAACATCTTTTGTTTCATGACATGAGAAGGGATGTGCCTTCCTTCTTGCCAATTGCTGCGTTTCACCCCAGAATGATCTACATTTTGTGGTGACCATTCATCTCACCCTCTTTGACTCATTACATTTCCAGGAGGATGGAGAGAAAGGAAAAATATATAGGATGACAGCTCAAAAATACAGAGCTTACAATAGGGCTAGTCTTGAGGAGTTTCAATGACTCTTACAAAGTTTCCCAGTGGTGACAAATCTGCCAGCTCCACTGGACATCAACTGACTGGGGCCAACACACTAGCAGGAATTTTCACCTTTTGTAGGCTTAGGAACCTCTGCGTAGTTGGAAGATCAGTTTTTCTCAAAGTAACTGTGACTTCACATTCAAACGTTAAAGAAATCAAATTCAAAGTCAAATACAAATACATAATAAGTCCTGACTTCCATTGGCAAAAATGCATCTTCAGCTCCAGGAACGTTTTGGCGAGCTGCAAGGTGATGGCCTATGCTTGTATAATCATGCAGACTTCATAGTCTTCAACAACAAATGGGAAAGCCACATTTTAAAGCTGTTTATTTAAATTGAAATATTATCTTGTCTGCCACTTAAACAAGTATATGTTGGGGTTTTTTTTACACCATAATGGAGAGCACTCGTAACCAGGAGGGAATGAGTCTTCCTACCTATCACTGCAATGCGGCCGCTTCTGGGATGAAACTTGGTAACTGATTAATAACACACAATGGTATTACATCACAGTTTAGGCAGCAAGAGAAGTAATATATCCAATTAAAACGGCAGGGGTAATTTAAACAGGCAGATTACAGTAATTACCCAGGTTGGAATTTGGCCAGGACAAATGGGTTAACACCCCTACTCTAAACAGGAACGTTGTGGGATTTTTAATGACTGCAAATAGTTAAGACTTTGATTTCCTATCTTGTCCAAGACAGAAAGGGTTTGGTTTTGCTCTCACTCGTGCTGCTGTGTCGGGTCAATGAGGTTTACGCTGATGTACGTAAAATAAAAGTTTGGCCCAGCATGCTGCAGAGTCCAGCGCTGAGGTTCAGCAGAGGCCTGGGGGGCACAGTATCTCCTACTGAATCATTAAATCCTGCTGGAGCTTAAGGTATTCCTTGGATAGGTCCCATCTGGCCCTGACCTGGCTTGACCCCACTTAATTTATGAGCTCTGATGGGATTGCTGCTGCCCAGGAATGACACTGTAGTAAGTAACGGATTGCACTCTAAGACTGCTGCCTTCCCCTGCCCTTATAAAAGTCTTCTGTGCTGTGGTACGTAATTAGTAATGAATGTTACCGAGATGGATTTAGAGTACAATCAGTGGAAATCTGGTCTAGTTCTACTAAACCCCTAAAATGTCATCACTGTAATGGAGATCAAGATCTGCCTCATGTTTTAGCCGACTGCTTCTGGCTGCAGTTGCAAACACTTTGTTTTTGGAAGGCGTAAGTGCTAAGAATCCAATACAAGGAGACTATATAACTTTTAATGAATCAGGCCCTTGAGGTTTACTTTTCACCCATTAGTTTTGGAATGCAAAAGACATAGTTAAATTAGATAATAATAATTCCCCAGTATCATCCAATTATAAAGCTTAATATCTATAAAAGCCCCACATGAAACAAAAGTTCTACATGACAAGCACAAAAGGATTTGTGCTTGACTTTCTTTTAATCCAACATAAACAGAAGAATAATTCAGTCAATCAGTTCAAACGAGTTCTACAGCAAAAAATAAAAGCTGTTATCCTAGAATGATAAATGGGGCTTTGAATACCATGTTATCTATGACTTCAGGAAAAAAGTCTAAGACAGTATGAGGAAAAGTAAGCACAACAGAACACAGCATTAATTCAAGAAGCCCTAAAACCTGTACCAATATTTAAAATACAAATTTTTTTTTGTAAGGAAAAAAAAAATGACATAAGACAAGAAACAACAATTTGCTCACAAAATGGATATTACAGTAACACTAACATAAAATAGACTCCTAATAAGCAATTTTGCAGATGTTATTTCTGCTCAGATCTCATATTGATTCAAATAACCTTTGCAATAATTAGCTGTAGCTCAAAAAAGATAAACAAATCATGAAAATATACAATTGTTCTGGACAAAAGATAGAGAGCACTTCAGTGTTTCTAGCCCTGATCTCCAATTTGCTTATTATTAGAGAAGACAGGAGTAAATACAAAAGCTGGCTATTTCAGCCAGGCAATAGCTAATGCCAAGAAGAGAATGCGCATTCAAAGCTGTCCCAACTTGCTGCCTAATGAGTAGCAATTAATCCATCTTATTGTATTTCAAAATGCTGAAGACTCCATTCACATCAAAGGGAATTTTTCAAGGCTTTTATCATTGTTCATTTAAAAAGTATAGAGCTATCTTTAGCATTTTATAATTGACAACAATATTTTCTTTTCATCCCTCTAACGCGGAATGTAGAATAATGGATTTTAAAACATGTAATACGTGTGAACTGTAGGCATTTTAATGTTTCTTTTTGCCTCTGCCTAATTAATCTTGCACTATGAAAAAACATCTGAAATGAAAGTCTAGGATAGATGTATATCCTGCTGTGAAGACCTTTACTCTCTATTTATGCACAACTTCCTATCCATCATTTCTCTTGAATGGACAGGGGTGACTTTGGCTCCCTGACAGTGCAAAGGTGGGAAATGCTGCAACCTAACACTATGGACCATGTACCTGACATGGAAATACAACAGTAGAGCATAAAAATTCTGCTTTGCCTCGTCCAATTTCTGAATAAGAGGAAATGTCATGAAGAGGAGGCGCCTTTCAGATCTGTCTCCAAGGACAGCTTTATCTCAGCCTCTCTTTCCATTTTCATGAGACATAATTTCTCTAATTCCGGGAAGATTTGAATAACCTCAGAAAATTAAGATTAAAATCTCCAAAATAGGAGCATTTTCCTGCTGTAAAAAGAATTAAAATGTACAACAGCCCTGAAAGGGCTGGTGGGACATTCTGTACCAGTGGTCTTGAAATGCAGCAGTAGTATTTACGCGCGAAACGTCTTCCTTGCAGGCTAAGGATCCATCCGTCCAGAGCAACTATAGGCACTTATCATCAAAGAAAAGGGACTTTGCTGGACCAAACAGACTTTATGGCATGCAGGTGAGATTTCAATCTATTAGGCAAGTTTCAGCAATACTTGGATGGCCAATGCCATGGACGCAGACAGCTCTGAAATCCTTCCATCCATTTGGATTTTTGCAGAAGATAAACATAGGAATATTTGCCCAAGTCCTCTCCTTGCCATGAGCAGGAATCAGACCAAGGCGAGACAGAAAGATCTCTTGGTATAAAATAAACTCAGCAGGTACTTGGGTAATGAGAGTTATTTTTCATACCCTTCATCAAAGAGATCAGAAACTGAAGTCAACGGGACAGATCGGCCACATCCCGAAAGATGGATAAGAAACAGCATTATGAAGAAAACTGCTAGCAATGGATGTCAACTGGGGGACAAGAGCCTCCACACCATGCCTCTGCAATCCTCAAGTGCCTGCCTGTGATTATTTCAGCTAAAGCAGTGCTGGCACACAGGGAATGACCAGCTCCTCTGCGATACCATGCCCTGTGTAAATGTGGGAGGTGCACAGAGGGTATGTCTATGGCAAAAGGAAGAAACACGGGAGATGGAGGTGGCCTCATATCAGAGCTGACTGAACTCGTAGCTATGGACTGGCATAAAGGATCTCTGCATTAATCCACAGAGTGCTTGCCCTTCATGCTGTAGGGTAGGAAACTTGACATCAGATGCATGTGGTTTTTTTAAGTAGTAACTGCTCCCCTGGATGCCACCAATCACAAGTTTTACAGAGTAATTGCAAATGCTAGTTCAATGTTAAAAGGGCGAGAATGGCCTAGGTCAGATGCAGTGCTTCCCTTGGCTATCTTCATGGGGGTCACCCCTTCACTAGTACACATGGGCAGCACCCACTCCAGGAGAATGAGAGCCCATCATCTTCCTGAGGAGATTGATGGGGAAGTCCAGGCTGCTGCCAAAATGGCCCCCATTGAAACAACGGGCACTTTGTAGATGTCAAAATGTGTTCACTTTGTCTTCCTTTCACATGAGTGATATCCTTCTCAGGCAGTTTTCAAAGGACACAGGACCATACAGATGGTTCAATACAGGAATAATAAGAAAAAACGGGCAGTAGCTCTAACAAAATGTCTGGAGCAGCAAGGTTCCTTCTCAGGTCCAAAACCAGCAGCTTCTCCCACTTCTAGGGAGTAATTGCAGCTCCCTGGCAGAAAAAGCGAGGGCTTGCTTTCTCATAAAGGCAGCTCCCTTACGGCACCTTCTTGCATCAAAGTTTCATCTCTTCCACGTGGGAAGAAAAATGTCTGTGGGAGAATGCAACTTCTCTGGAAGAGGCCTGTGCAAGAGGGCTGATGTACCACGGCACCTTGTTCACTCAGATGAAGAATGGCAAGAAAAAGAGGAGGGAGATGGGGACAGCCTGGCTCCTCCACCCTTTCTGGGCATCCCTCCGGCTGGGGGCCGCAAAGGAGTCACCAGGGCTGTGTCATGGCTCCATGGGGAGCCAAATCCTGGGGGAAGCATGAGTACTGGGGAGCAGGGGCAGGAGGAGCAGCCCGGGACCCACTGACCAGCAAGACCTGCTGGGGAAAGGCTGGGGCAGCTTTTGCCACTAACGAAGCCTGGAGGGCGGCAAGGCCAGGGGCCAGCAAACCTCTGTCACCAGTGTGCACTCTGTCCTCACCATGTAGTCGCAGAGAGTTGAAGCAAATGCCCCTGCAGAGCGTCAGGGGCATGGAGGTGGAAGACTCTTCCTGAAGGAATCAATTCCTTGCAGCCAAACTGGCGGCTCCCCCACTTTCTACTCAGCTCTGGGGGAGCTGCAACCCACTGATGGGTGGACGGGGCAGTAAGGTCTGAAGCCCTTACGAAATATTTTGTTGCCCTTACAGTTCCTTCCTTCTTCAGGCGACTCCTTAAAATGAAAAATCCCTCTGGACCTCTATGTGCTGCAAATGGCATCTAGGCTAGAGGTCTCAAACATTACTAGGGTTTAGCTAGCTTCTTTCTTCTTTGGAAAGCTGCAATAAAAATCAGACAGCAGGTGCAGCACTTACGAATATTTTTTGCTCTATAAGTGTCTTCATGTTTTATGCTATTTTAGGCATTCAGAAAGGGAAGTATTTTAGAACAGTAAATCCAATAGTTTTGTTAGGCTCCTAGGCCTGTATTTTGGTATCTAAGCGGGCTTCCTGATTTTTGAAGCCCTGAGCACTCACCAGTCCTATAAATCTCCCTGAGAGCTGCTGGTGCTGAGCACCTCTAGAAGTAAGGGCACCTATTCACTTGCTTAAATTTAGGCATCAAGGATTGACAATTTAAGCTTAAAATGCTACATATCTCTGTATTATTGCACCCTTGGTTAAAAAGCAGTATGTTTAAGCTGTCTTAGTTGTTCTTTACGAACCCCAACTGCTCAGCCAGTGCAGCTAAAAAGCCAGCCACCAACAGCCATACAAGCTTGCCAGCATGCTGCCCACTGCGGACGAAAAACCCAGTGCTTCTGTCAGGGAGGCCTGTTACAAAGCCAGGCTGTTATTTATACGCTGCAGTTCCAGGATCGTGGTAAGCATCCGCAGTGCTCACCGCTTAGTGTCGTGAAATTACTTTCTGAAACATTTTGCTTTTCAGCTAGAACAAAAACGTGATTTGTTCTCATCCAGGGGGGAAAAAAAAAAAATCAACAAAAAGAAAAAAGGAGGGAAGTAAAAAGATTTACAAGTTCCTTTGCTCTTTATTAAAATGAAAAAAAAAACCAACAGCAAAAACTGCAAAACCCCCTCTTCCACTTTTAAGTAATGTGAAAACAAAACAAAAAGAGTCCCAAGATCTCCGCTGGAAAACTTGATAATACAAGCAATCCAAGAAACCCCTATTAAGCATTTCCAAGAGTTTCTTTTTAGCCTTAGAATATATTTCATGGAAACTAGTGAAAACAGGGACATGTACAATTCATCACGTCAGATTAAGCAAACATACTTAATATTCCCTGAACAGGACTCTGAATGAAGCTCTCCAAAGAGTAAATGTCAATATTTTACTTTAAAAAATAAAATTTCAGGGAATCTTGTAAACAGTACATAACTTGAGGTGATACTAGATTATACTCTAGAAACACCTTATAGTTAAAGCAATCTTGATAAGCTGTGCTCTCTGGCACTTGGAATAAACTATTTATTTTAAGTGTTCTTGATAGCATTTCAAAAGCACAGACAAAAAACATTTGGGAATGGAAAACAATTACCCCAATTACGCCTCTGGAAAAAGCAAAAAAAAGAAAAAGCATCTACACAACTGCATAGAACCCTTGTGTATTTAAATACACTCCTAGCAGTCAACTGTTTAAAAAAAAAAAAAAATAGAGTAACGGGTTAAAAATCAGGCTTAGGTGCTGAGCTGTTACAAAGAGTAGTTCACTTTGCATTTGGACAGTGTTAAAACAACATTTTTAATGTGGATGCTAGTGCAGAAACCGGAGATTAAACACAAAGAGACGCAGACAGCTACCACATGCAGGAAAACCAGGTTACAGGCACGGCAGCACCAGGCGCTCGCCCATCACCGCGGGGAGGAGAAAGGGACAGGCATAGCAACCACAAGCCCAAAAGCAGAAAAGCGCATACCTTCAGCTTGGAATGAAAATCACGAGATTTCCTTCTGGCAAGAACCTGAATGTGACTAGACACCTGCAGGGTAGGGGAAGGGAGGAAACAAAGGAAAAGCCTGTAACCATGGAGATGAAAAGCCCCCTACAACTGGGCAAGCCAAACGTACCTTAATGGCGGCTTGAATTTCTCGAACTTTCTTTCTTGCTAAGACCTGTATGTGACTAGACACCTACATTGTTCAGGTTTATAGGGAAAAAAAAAAAAACAACAAACAAAAGAAAAACAAAAAGCAAATCAAATTTAAAATGTCTATTTTTTTTCTTTAAAAAAAAATAACTTTTCTGAGGGGAGGAAGTTATTTGCATCTTCAGAAAGCTCTGCTGTTAAAGATACCACATTCCCAGCCAGATACCAAGCTCTTAGCACTGAGGCTTAACAATACAGGTCATCACTGCAGTGACTTGATTAAGGAAAAAAAAAAAAAAAAAAAAAAAAGTGTAACCCACCAGGTTGTGCATTCAGCTACAAGATAGAAGACGCAGTTCGCAGCTGGACGTAGCCCACGTGCTTTGGTACCGATCCCATCCATGGCCAGGCCCTGGGCTCTCGCGCTGGGAGCCGACAGGATTTTTACCTCATCTGCCGGGGATGCAGATGCCCACTCTGACCATTTGCCACCAGGCTCGAGACAGAACTTGGCACCGAGAAGTTTTATCCGTTATTTATTGTGTTCTGCAGCTCCAGTGAGGAGCCTCAGGCTGTGTTTTGACCCCACTGAAATGCTTTACATTCTGGAACAAACGATAAAACACTGGAACAACACAGGTCTGTGAACCTGTGCTGGCTTCCTTGGTAATCTCAGCATCGAGTCTGCCCACAAAACACTCATGTAAGCGGGGACCAGTAACTTTGACATCAGCTTGAGTGATGTTCAGGTTTGGCCTATCATCATAACATTTTGGTAAGAAATTTTTGTAAATCCAGTCCTGCACTAGACCAGTTATTGGTCAGAAGTTGTTGCCTGTGCAGTGAAGAGTTGGGCCCCCATTCACATTCCTGTTTACTCAGGCGTGTACTGAAATCCATGCTATCGATGATGAGGGTTTAATGATGCTGCCCAGCATCGCTTGGTAGTGCTCAGCATCCTACAGCCCTCTGTGTGAAGGTTTAAAACCTGCAGTGATGGTAAAAACTACTAAAAAGAAATCTCTTATGCTTATTTGACCCAGGGCATACCATATCAAGTGTTGTACATTTTTCCTAAGTTAGTTACAATTCACGTCTGGGGAAGAACAAAGCAAAAGAAAAGGAGAAACAAAGCCTGATTTCCTTCCTCTACAAGAGTATTCCCATGACAATAGTTCCAAAAAGCCTGTATTTTTAGTAGTGAAGCAAACAGTAATGCATAAATGAACACAGCCCCTAAAGGCCACCTTCAGAGACTTCTTCAGGAAGCAGCTCAGTGACCAGTTTGCAGTAATTCAGAGTTATACTATTGCTTACTAAGCAATTTTGTAGTCAAATACGTAGACCAAGTTTTCACACGTGTTCATTTGTTTTGCTGTCAGTGGGATATTAGTGATGTTAAAGGTTACACAAGAAGCACAATCGTAACGTTTAATTGCCCAGTTGAAATTCAAAAGTAACCACAATTAAACTTTTCTAAACAGTCTACAGTGATTTATGAATCACTATAGAGGGATGTACAAGTAGGGAGGCAGAACATCACCATATGTAAGCCATCACAGCCCTCTTGGTTTCACCACAGCTCTACCAGCACACGCTGGCCAAGGATCTAGCCCCAAGGTCTGCATTTTGACTCCTGATGTGATTTTAATATCCCAGCGTAACTCCTGACTACTGGAGCTAGCATGGGCATAGCAGGGAAGAACTTGGGACTTTGTCTTTTTTTTCAGATTTCTTTGCCAATCTTTTGTTTGTTCCTTCTCCACATGCAGCAGTTTCTCTCCTTTCTCAGGTCTTTTTTCATCCCTTGTACATACATTTTCTTCCTAACTGACAAAGGACACCACCCAGGGCAAAATATCACCCAGTCCAAAGTGCTTTACATCCGAGCGCTGGCAGCAGGCCATCTTTGTGTGTGCTGACTCACCTCTCCCTGCATTACAAAACACGCGTAGCATGCAAGCGTACGAGCCTCTGCCTTCCCCTTCGTCACGCGCATGGATGGGGAGAAGGGGAATCTCACACTTAACGTTAGAGCAAGTGAGGGGACTCTGCAACTTGCGAAGCATTTTGAAACAGCGCAAAGGTTTAGTAACCACCGCATAAACTACACAGAGCGTGTGCCTTCTGTGAGGCTGTTGATCACCGTGGATATTATAAATTAAAGGATTTAGTCATATGAGATAAGTTAATGGTTATGTGATAATCATCTGAAAATGACTTAAGACTGGTTAGAGGTTTATTCTGACTCTTTGATGAATGAAATCTTACCACGGTCACAGACAAGGAGCCTGAAGGCTCTTAGGCTATTTTTTAAATTATTTTTTCCATCCTGTAGCAAGTACTGCCCGTAAGCCGAGAGCATGATTAGGATCAGTCCTGCTCAATAGTTTTTATTTATTTACCTCTCATATCCAAGCATCATAACCTCTGTTATATGGGCGAATTGGCTGGACTTCTAGAAGTTCCATTATTCACCATCTCAAAATAATTACTGTATTCTGTAATTGTTCTTATAGAGAAATAAGGCATAATGCTTTATGCTTCTGCTTCAACTTTTGAATTTTTTTTTCCAAATACAGGGGATAAAAGCTTCATGTACACAGAGGTTAATAAACAATGCATCCTCAAGCCGCCACTGAAATGATGCACAACATAAAAAAAAACAGAGTTTTAAGTATTTTCTAAACAGTGTGTATTTAATCTGAACAGTGAAGTCAATACATCCTCTCATCAGAGCTGAAGCACAGACAGCCACTGCAGCCAAAAATGCCATATTTTGTCATTCACTGACATGCATACTTCCCCACTGGGTTATTTTACCTGCTTCCTGGTCCGTGTCTTCCCTGTTCTAAGTTTGATGTATCTGGCTATCAATTCATTCCTACCTGAAACAAACAAACAAAAATCATTATAAGGGACAAGCAGCATCATATCCATAAACACTATCAAAATACCACATTTAAACATATGAGTTCCATGCATTTGTTTTCTTACACCTACTCCACTTTTCCTTGGCAAACTATGTATCAGTGTTTCTCATTGTTCATCAGTATTTCTCTTCCCTCTCCTTAACAGACATTTCACGTTCCACATGAACTATGTGCAGTGGGCTATGTTTTCCCACTGAAGTCCTGCAGCTCTTTGCAGGCAGGGAGGCATCTCGTTCATCAGCGGTGTTGCCCAGGATACTGTCTTGCTGGAGAGCCACCCATTCCGGGAGCTGACACAGGGTCTGGGCTCCTCTGGTTTTGCTTCTGACTGCGCTGGATGGCCTTTGCCCTCCCCGGCCCACCTGGATCTCTGCTGAGAGAGCAGCTGCTCTTGAGAAGTTCATGTGTCATCCAAGCTGAAGTACCAGTCACCCAGATGTTACAGTTTCACATCAGCTTTTCTCCAAGTTTTAATTCTAGAAGGAGGACAGCAAAACCTGTCCTTCCTGCCAGGAAGCACTCTGCCTTCTCCACTGACAGAAATCACTGTCCCAGTTCAGCAGGTTATCAATCACACCCTTAACTCTACGCACAACAGTGGTCACCCTGCGGTGCCCAAGTTCCTGCTGCAGTGGGGCCAACATGGTGGTTTGTTATTTAGAGCTCTGTTTCTCTTGCAAATGTATAGTATTTCCAAGTTTCTAAAATGGCTGTTTGACTCTTCTTCAGTAACACTTTATGCTACCTAATACATACTAACATTTTCTTTCCAAATAATTTCCTTCCTAAATATTGCTGACATGGAAGATAACACAGTTTTATGTGGTGCCCTGTTTATTTTCATTGCATATTATGTTACTTCTCCATGACTTGTAATAACTTAAACATACTTGTTCAACAAGTCCTAAGTTATGGAGTTATTTGCATTCAGCACAGGGGATAAGCAGCCCGTGTGTAGAAAATGAAGAAACTGATTAAGCAGCAAGCTGAAAATGGGGAGGTTAAGAAAATAACTTGTCACCCACCAAGTTATTTTAAAGTGGATAAGTACATAGCTGGGGAGTGCAGAAAGTTATTATATCAGCCAGGGACTCAAACTCTTTTGGTTTGATGTTGTGGGGGAGAGACGGGGAAGTTTTGAATTAGCATGCCTATGTCCGAAGGGCATTTTGTTGACTGGAAGATTGAACACAATTAGTCAAACTGGACTTTCATTTTCCCTTTTCCTTCTGTCTTCCTCTCTGAGCCTTATTTTACACTCTTTGTATGAAATGCCTCATGGCTCCTGTCTCTTCCATGGTTTGTTTACTAGATGGGTACCAGAATATGAAATATCAACACGTTTCAGAGTGGAGCTGTGTTTTCTCTGATTCCCTTTTTGTTTTGGTCTGGACTGTGTGCCAGGTTTCCCGCAATGCACCACATGTAATGGCGATGTGAGGTTTGTAACTTTCCAGCAGGTCTCTTCAGGACGAGCTTCAAGAGGTAAATTTTGCATGAGCAAACAGTTACACAAGCAGGCAACATTTCTGCACAGAAATGAGGTATTTCTGCAAGCAAAAGGAGCAAGCTAATCACCTAATTTCACGTAAAGACCTTGTCTTTTGGCTGGACAGCAGTTCTGCAGCTGGCCATACCCGCAAGGTACTTGCCATTTGCAGTGAATAAGAGCCTTTGTGTTCAGGGGGTGAAACCAGGGAATGCTCAATCTCTGTATCTCTATATATTCTCATGTTCTTTCTCATCATCCGAACAGTTCACTTCAAATATAAAGAATCCATTTTCATAGTGGTCGCTGTCCCCCTATGTCCTTATGCTGTAACAGCAGCTACCTCACAGTGACAGGACTGCAAATTCACTTGCAGGTTTTGGGCATGGACGGGAATGGAGCTGCTCTGCTCTTCATTAATATTAGATGGAGAAGCTCTACAGTGGAAAAATATCATACAGTTTGGGAAAAGGAACCAACAGAGAGATCGAGAGCCTGAGGCCGCAGCAATGAGGAGGGAGAGGAAAAGGTATACAATGATGGCACATCTTACTGAATGTGCTTTGGATATGAGTTTTCCAAAACCTTCTTGCTTGGTACTTTGTATGCTTCTGCAGTGTCCCTTTAATGAGTACTAGGCTAGCAGAGAGTAAAAAGGTGCACAAACATTTAAAGAAAAACAGGAAGATACATTTCACCACCTGCCAACAGGGAGCCCAAAGGGGTGGTAGCCTGCAAGAGCAGCCCTCTGCGATCCAGTGAGATTCAGAGATCACCATATTCCTGCAATCACAGGTATGGCAGGTGGTATGAACATTTTCATATTTCTAAATGCACATTTTGATTTAATTGGGGAATGTCCCCCCTCCAGAAAGTACCTTCTTTGCATATCTTTAAGCACATGCATACATTAAGAACCCAGAAGAGTTTTTTGGTACAAAAAGCATTGTCAGGTTGTCTTCATCAGCAGCTGATGAGACTGCAAGGTCAGTGACTCTATAAGGTGATCTAAAGGATACATTGCCATCTCTTGCCCCTCTGTCTGTACTGAAGATGTTTCAGATACATGGTCACAGCACAGGTCACTCCAGCCATCCCTTGCCCATTAAGGCAGTCCTATGCAGCCCTCAGCCATAGCTGAGGAAGGAAGAGTTAAACCTTCTTATGGTTTCACAGTTTACTTCCCTGTCAAGAGAGCTAAAAACCTATTTTTAAAGGAAAGCTCAGATTCCTAGGCGGCCACTTGACAGGAAAAGCAGCTTTCTGAAAAACACCAAGCACTGAAAGTCTAGACTGTATTATTCAAAATACCAGTCAACTGCTGTCTCCAGTTGAGCCCCAGTCCATCCATGAAGTGCTTTGGCTTGAATCAAGGCGGGGTCTCTCTAGCTGCTATCTAGCCCGGCAGGGGTATGACTAACAAGATTGTGGTTTTGCAAAGTGATCACTTCCCCTTGAGGTGAAGTCTAGCCAGAGCCTAGCTCAAGAAGAGTCAACAGGGTGGAATAATTGGACTTAACTTACAGGGAGGAGGAACTCTACAAGGAATCATACAAAGTGGCCAAGGCAACAGCCTCACGTTTTCCTTACAGCCACATTTTTCAACACAGCAAAGAAACACACGCCAGGTTTAGCCAGAGCAGAAGATCCTGTAGCCTCATGAGGCTCACTAAATATCTTCTGCCCAGCCACAATGATCTGAAAAGACATAACTTCTTTTGTGGACTACCAAAAAGCCATAAACAGAAACATACACACTGCCTGACATATACAAGATAGATGTACCTGACTAAAAGTTTACAGCTTTGATGTTATCTACCAAACACTGGTGCTCTTCTTTACTGACGCTGACAGATACTAGCAGAAGAGATCTTATTTCCTGACAACCAGGGCCCAGAGAGGATTTTAATGAAAGGAAGGCTGAATAATCCTAAACCCACCCTTTTCTGTTCTTGGGAATGAGAAGAGTCTAAAACAAAAGAAGGCTCAAGGAACTTCTTTAATTGGCCATTAGAAACCTTAGGGTGAAAAATGCTCATTAATAAATAGATCAGTTTTTCTCTAAGAAGAACTCAGCTGTGGAAACACTTTTCATACACGCCCTCCCTCACGCTCCCTGTCATATATATCTGGGAAATTGCCTAGCAGAAGAGAAGAGGTCAGGTTTATGAACTGTAAATGTTCATCTCCTTCTTCCTGTCATCTGCTATGACAGTCTCCTACTTTGAATGTTTTGGTTCAGGTATCAAAGAGAGGCGTGGGGAGGTGCCCAGTCAGATAAAACATCTTCACAGCACAGCAATCTTTTTCCAAGTATCTTGAAAGGATCAGGAGAGGACCACAACAAATATTTTATATAGGCTTCTTCTTGTGGTTTTTTTTTTCCCCCTTTTAAATTCAGGCTCTATCTGTCATGCCCTTCTGTACTGTCAGTGCAATTGCACACTATAATTCTCCCTGGACTGATGCTGAGGAAGAGGCATTTTACACAACAGAACATCTTTTTTAATCATGGCAGGAAGTAAAAAGGGGGTTCAGCTAGAAAACGGTGCAGGTGCTAGAAAACCCACGAGGCTTCGTGGGGTGCCAAAGCCTCCCTGGCCCCCCAGGGGAACGGCCAGGCCCCCAGGGCAGCCCTGCTCCTGCCAACCAGCCAGACGCAGGCTCCCTCCGCCTTCCCAAACTACTGCCCCAGCCCTGAGGAGCACCCCCCTAAACAAGGGAATGTGTGGTGATCCCAGACACCTCACAGGCGGCGTGGAGAACTGACATCTCTGCTCTTCTTATTCAAAATAAGTAGAAGCAGCTGCAAAGTGGGGAGGCTCCCACCCGCCTCTCCCCGGAGGAGGCAGTTGTTGCTCTAACAGAGGGCCCTTGTGCGGGGAAGCCTCCCCCACTAACGTTATTTCCAAAACCAGCCTAAAGCAGGCAAGCATCGGCCCCCACGAAGGCCTCGACGAGGCTCCCGGGTGCCACCCTTGGTGCTGAGGGTGGGTTTGGCCCCACTCACCCAGCATGGGCAAAGCCCCCGGAGGTGAAAATCAGCCCCTGGGTGAGGAGGACATAACCGGCAACCCCTTCACGGGCCAAAACCTGCACCACCACCTCTGTGCAGGAGCCACCAGGCCACCACAGGCAGCTCTACTGGGACCTATGTAAGCTGTGGACATGCCCCCAGCCATGCCGGGTCCCCTTCCCTGGGTCCTGGCCACAGACCTCGCTGTTCAAACCCAGTCCCCACCGGCAGCGAGCCGGTGCATCACGTCCCTGCAGAGCCACCGGCTGCGTGGCGGACGTGCGTCTTTATTTAGAACATTAATGACACAAATTAAACCTCCGCCCTCCCTGCTCGCAGTAATAGTCACCATCCAAATGTGATAAAAATAGGCAAATGTGGGAAATCAAGTCAGTTAGCAATTTGAAAATGAACAGCTAATTTTAAAAGTTTTCAAACTCAGCAAAATAATCCAAGTAATGACCAAGCAGAAAAGCCCATTCTTTTCAGATAATGGAGTACTATGAATTTCTCCAAATTCTATGAGACTGTGGCTTGAAATAGGTATTTCACATCCTTAGGGCAAAGTCAGACCTGCGCAAACATTTCATCTCCCAAGTCATGCTCATGGCCATATTTTCACCATGGCACAGCTTTACAGCTGGCTTTGGTAAACTCCGTTTCTGGTTGCCCCTGCTCGAAGCTGCTAGGACAGCCTGCTGATCGCAAAGTGCCGCACATGTCCCAGGGGCCAAATTTGGAGAGCGGGTGGGAATTTTGCTTGATGAGGAGCCTGCTGAGGAGCTCACTGGATCCAGATCGCGCCCGATGTCGCAGGGGTCCGTGCACAGACAGCCTCAGTGAGGACAGGCTGGTTTGAACACCACCTTCCATCAGAAGGTGGCCATGGGGCCCTCGGACGGCTGGGCTTGCAGCCCACGGAGGAAGAGCCGCTTTGCCACAGCACTCAGCCCCGGCGCTTTTCTGCTCCGTTTTGCCGGTAGAATATCCGGCTTTGGAAGAGCTTGCCTAAAATTTGCCAGTACCGCCTTCTGAAGACGCTTTAAAGCTAAATTGGCTAACAAAAAGCCTCTTGTAGATAAAAGAGCTCTGCAAGTCAACAACTGGCTAAGCAGTTTAAACCCCTAAGTAAGGCATCCTCTATTTAAACGTTATAGGCAAATCTAATTTAAGCTTTTAAAAATATTATGGGCAGGTGTTTAAGTCGTCCGCACACTGGGTTTTGCGAGGGCTTCGGAGGGGGCTGGGCGGCGCTTCCCAGGCGGGCAGCATTTTGTTCAGACAAGCTTTCTGCAGAAGGCCACGTGACATAGGCCAAATAAACAGCATCTGGGGATTTTCAATTACAGACCTTCACCCAGCATGCCTGCACTGTAATCTCTACCAGATGAGGCTCAGGCCTCACTATTTTCAATAATTCACACACTGTGTACACATAACATGACAATAAGGGCATTCATGCAACCGCCTGATTCGCACATCAAAGCTCCCAAATGGCCAGCTGTAAGCATGCTTACTGCTGAATAATTCATTCTTTTCACAGGCTTGAAAAAACGCTCAGCGGGAGTTGGCAAGCTTGTGTTCTTTCCTGTGTGGTATGCTAAACTCAAATTTTGAAAGAGGTACAGCCCCACTAAAAAGAGTCAGAGATCCAACTATTTAAATGTGCATTTGCAAGCTTTTGGATGGCTGCTCACAAAGAAAAAAAAAAAAAGAAGCGTTACATTTCCAAGTGGGTAGTGGAGATAAGATGAAACAGCCTACATGTTTTCTGGGGCAGGTGTTTAACAGAAATAAAATGATAAAACTGTTTTCTAGGTGGTAAAGTATTTTTTACACATATTATGCCTCACTAAATATCTGAGATATACCAGAAGCATAATAGTTAACAAGTTCAGCAAACTTGAAATTTCCACATACTTAGCATAAATTTTCTACTATATGGCAAAGAGGGTTTTAGTTAAGACTAACACATATGAAAAAGGCAAACATAGAACACCAGAGCTAATTCTGTAACTCCTATTTACTGTTCTCACAGATATGGGTTGAATACTAATTTCTAGACGATATTTTAACAACTCCAAATTTGCAGCTGTGTCTCTGAACTTTTAGCTTGCAACCGGTGAGTGTTACAGATTTTGAAAACACTTCGGCGTTACACAACAGAAGCATCATTTCTTTAAGGAAAAAAAAAAAGGGGGGGGGGGGGGGGAGAGAAGGGTCTGCTTCATAATATCAAGTTTTCTTGACTGTCAATCAATGCCAGAACCAGCAGGATCAACTAGTTGTGACCTCTCCTTATAGCAAACACATGCTGCTTACCAGCTGTGGACTGTGTTTTTTACACCCTTTTCTCTATCATTCAGAATGGCTTCCTCCTAATCACAATAATCCCAAAAGTGCTAAAACATATCAATCGTCCTTTAAGCCCTGCCTACAAAAGGCCAGCCGTCCGGCCTTTATGGGCTTGTCCAACAGCAGCTGATACTTCATTCAACTACAAATCCAATTTAGCAGTTACAAGAGGTTTAGCATCACTGGAAAAATATTGGTGTTGATCCTGCACTCTTAAGTCAGCAAATATTCCTTTGCCATATTGTTTAGCTTTTTCTGCCATATTTACACTTCTGCTGGATTTCCCTGAATGACTTCAACAACAGCATTTAACCTCTGAACTGGTAATATTTACAGTTGATCAAACAGCGATTTTTAAAATATGTTTACCACAATTACAGAAACATAAGCCTATTTGTATTCCAACTGTTACAATTCTTAAAAAAAAATCCAACCAACAACCCTAAAAGCAAACACAGTCATTTCATTCAAAACCATAGAGCACACTTTATGTACTAGTTATGCAGGATGTTATTTATTATAGCCCTTTGGGCAAGTTCATGGCAATTCTTTCACTTACGTATTTTTAATTGCCAAGTGAGCCAATGCAAACACTCCCTTGATCCCCCTCCACCTTTGTTTTTCTTTTTTTCCTCTTTAAACAGCAGTGTATGGGAGTCCCTATCTAGGGAATTTACTATTCCCTAGCCCAAACCTGCAAATCTGTGGGACCACTCAGTTTAGGCAGCCTTTAAGAATGGGAATATAAGGCAGGAGACAGCTCTTCCAGCCCTGTGGAAGAGAATGGGAGCTGCTTTTCATTAGCTTTGTGGTGAAAACAATCAGCCTCAAACCTGCATCAAGCACAGGATTTCCATCTCTCTGCACGGACACTTGCCAGCGGGCCGAGGATGCCCAGCTCGCCCACGGCCAAGGACACAGGCAGGTCCCCACAGTCCCCCAGGGAATGGGGTGGGGGCAAAAAAAAAAACAAACCAGCCACAAAACTGAGTGTCTTACACCTGCTGGAGCTTGTTGCTTAACTCTGCACCGAGTCCTTCAAGAGTCAAATCTCTGGCTCCGAATTTAGGTAGGGACCGTGCACAAAAGTGGCCATCCCAGGACAGGACCAGGAGGAGACAAAGACCACAGGGTTCCTAAAACGGGTTATAAGGGCTGCCCGAGCGGTGTGTGTGTATTCAGGCGCGCGCTCGCGCACACAAGATTACAATAAGCCACTGAAGTATTATCATACACAAATTAACTGCTTGCAAAGTATACTGTAACTGGGCTGCCCAAGAGGACAGGGAAAAGAAAAGATCCAAGAAACAAAATAATCGAAATAATCCCTTTGGATGCTAATGAGCAAACAATTAGAATGACTCACTGAAGTTGTATCATAACGATACTTCCGAAGAAAAGAACTTTTGTGTATTGTATTAAAAAAACAACAATAAAATGATCCCAGATTGAAGAAATACCACAATTTAATTTATACAGCAAAAGGGAAATGACCTAATAGTAGCACGGAAAGACATTCTCCTCATGTCAAGTCTTAAACCTTTTGGTTTTTATCCCAGCTTCAGCTATAAAGAAAACAACGAAAAAGACCCATAGACACATCTGGTTCAAAAGTCTTCACTGACACTAATGCAATGCGTTGGATTCTGTTTGGCAGCTCTTCATACTGGGAAATATTCCACATAAGCAATGTTTATTAATTTTCTTCTTCTGAGTTTTTAAAAACACAGACAGAACATATTTCAAAGCGAGAGAAGACTGATCCAGAGATCTCTCTGAATATTCATTAATTAATATTTTGTCAGTGTCAGTTGTCTCAACAAAAGAAGGTTTTATAATTTACTCTAAGCCCCATTTAATTAAAATTTAAATGTTACAAAAATACATGGAAATTTTTTGCTCCCTTGTAATTATATTATTTTCTACTTACTCTAAACTGTATTTTACTGCAACCAAAAATGCATTTCAAAACAAACAGCAATTTTTAGGCTTCAGAATATACAAAGAAATCCCCATAGGGGGAAAAAAAAATAATAATCCCCAAACTTGACCTTTGCCATGTCTCTGGATCAGCTACAGATGTTGAGTAGATTATACAAAAACCTAGATGTCCTTAATCTGACATCCCTTTTTTTTTTTCCCCCCTGCTATGATAGGAACTCTTAGTAACCTATCTGCGAAGACCCCATGCAACTTCCATGTGCATATGTAATTGCTGTGTTGTTTTCCAAGGTAGGTGCAATTTTTCAGTGGCATGAGCATTTCAGAAAGGAGAAGACTCTTACCCAACGCTACTGACAGAAAGTCTGATTTGGACAGGAACCCTTCAAATACACAGACAATGGGCTGGCTGACCTGTCATGCATGATGGATGAGTTAAGGGGATTAAAACCACTATTTGCATTATAATAGACAAAAATTAGCAAAATAGAATTTCTCAGTAGGTGGTTTCAATTCTATTTGTTCTCTTGGGCAAAATGAAGTTCATTTTTAAAGGAATTACGGTTGTTTAAGTAACGCTCATTTGCAGAGGAGAAATTTTGGATGCCACTTTGCTTTCTATTGTTTATTCTTTAAGAAATCCACTTTAACTATCACTACAACACTATCCTCCCCCCCC
>VZTL01003718.1:25680-47824 GCA_013400535.1 Scopus umbretta
ATATTAAAACATTACACAACTACAATGTTCCAACCACTTTAAACTGTATGTATATCTTAATGCTTCCATGTTTCTAAGCGGCATATACCCAAAAAAGTGTTTTGAGTTCAGAGAGAGATGATCAAACAGACCAAAACCCCCCCAAAATTACTTTAAACTGTGTATTGATGCTTCACTGAGGTTCCGAGTACAAGTCTGTGACTCAAGAACTGTAAGAGGCAGATGCTTGAAATAATGCACGTTTCTTTTGACTAGACTCATATTGCACACAGTGATGGTACTTAGAAGACTCAGAAATGGCTGCACAAAGTAACATAACGGAAGACTTGCCTTACAGAACAGCATTATATTGTTTATACAATATAACTTTGAAAGAAATCTGTATGAACAAGTCAGTGCACACAAGTAGGCAAACAGATGTAGGAAACTCCAGAAACATCCATGGATCATCTCCCCTCACTCCTGCAGAGAGCAACCAGGATTTCTCTGTCAAAATAAGAGGTGTAAAAGTAATGGAGGTCCCACTCTTTGTAAGGCTCACACATCCAATTTGCAGACAACAAGCAGCCTCCAGAAAATCCTGCACATTTTTAAAATTATGTCTGTGTACTGCCAAATATGTGTTTTAACTCCTCGCCCGTTTTAATGGGGGACAGCAGTCAGACTGGTGATATATTCCGCTATGCCCTACAGCAGCATTAATAGAGAGCAAAGCTAAGGCATTAAGGAGGTAAATTTCTTCCACTGATGCCATTACAAATGGGAAAAGCTGTGACATGATTTCTCAACTCAGCATTTACTATAATGAGATTTTAAGAGAGCAGGTCACTTCTCTCGCTCAGTGATGGGGGTCCTGGCCAGATCCAGAGGCTGTCTAGAAGAGGTCAATGCCAGAGCCCGCAGCCAGGTACAGGATCCCACCATACAGCTCCTGGGGAAGGGGCGTTCATCTGCAGGCGAGGGAGGACCCTGTGAGCTGCCTTCATTTTCAGCTCCACAGACCCTGCACTGGCATTTTGTGCAGCTCTTTGCACAAACTGTTTATTTAGCTTATGAATTATTTGGTGTCTGTGTCCCATGCAGTTAAGATGCTTTATTTTCACAGCAGGTGCAAAGAGGTATTTAAATTTGCATTATGTCCAGGGTATTTGGACTCAGTTTATGTTAGATGACAGCTTCTGACAGCAGATGGGCCAAGTGGAGAAACGTTTGACCGGCATATGAAAGAGCTTGGGATACATCCAACACTAACCTTGGTTTCCAAGTTATTTCACAAGCACAAAGTAACATTTTGTGGAGATTTTATAGCTAACAATGTCGTTCTAGCTACAGTACAGTAAATATTTTCCTCCAATTACGAACCCACAAGAGAGACCCACAACATACTTGAGCTACAGGGTAAGTAATTTCTTGCAAACCTGGTCTCAAAACATGCTTAAATTTGGGACTCCTTTAACTCTTTTTTTAACCTAAAGAAAGACCTGTCCGTACTCCAGGAGTGACATGAATCTGTCCAGATTAGTTGCCCATTCCTGCCTGCCTGATGATCCCATCTGGGTTAGTGATGTTTGAGCTGAAGTGGAGAAGAATGATATCCCCTGCATTTCTGAAGGATCCCCAGGACACCAGCCCAAGGGAAGAAAAAGAAACTTTAATGCCATCCTGAACTCAGGTATGAGAATGCAACAGGCTGTTACAGAACAGAAGATACCGTTGCATATTTTGACGCTCAGCTATGAGAGACAGCAATGAAGAGCTGAGTAATCAAATAATACCACACCGTAATGCATTTTTTTTTTAATTTGGATGTGTTCCTCATAACCTACTCATTCATCAGAGTGAAAAATGCCTGCCTGACTCTTCCTGCCCCTCTGCCCCAGGCTCTGCAGCCTCCAGCGACTCCAGCAGTCCACAGTACGTCCCAAGCAGTGTAAATACCACATTGCTGATTTCATTATAATTGAAAACACCCATTTGTGCCTTTCAAAATCTGCAGGATTATCCTGGAGAACCATAAGGAAATTTTGCTTCATGTATCTGTCAAATACCTTAGAGTCCTAACATTTGTAATTTTCTTTATAAATTATTTCACTTAAAGTTGTTGCTTTGGATGATGGGAGGGCTCTTTTACAAATAATTTTTAAGGGGTAGGACATGCCAGAGAACCAAAAGAAAATTACAGTTATTGATAATCTTTTTACTACTTATTTGTTTCTACAGTAAATCACTACTTTCTTTCACTTCCCAGCTCATGCCTTTACTTTACACAACATTTATCAAAAAAGTGTACATTTGGAAACCTTTTCTCTGTTTGTTTTGGATAAATGAGTAATGGAGTGCAGACACCGTTTCATGCGTAATTCTAATGCCACTTTCTTTAGGCCTCATGCGGTAGGAGAGAAACTTTACAGTCAGGTTGTTTTGTGGCTAAGTACTGTTGACGTGGGACTGGGAGAGGCGACTGGGCTTCCAGCAGCAGCTCTGTCGTGTTTCCTCATTGAATCCCTATACTCCCTTCACAGTTATAGTGGTTAGTTCTCTAAAAATCGTGGTGAAAAAGGTGCGTGAAAGATCAATCCCACTTTATACCTGATGCGCCTCCCCCGCACCCGCATCCGTGCCAGCACAGTTATCATACTGAACAGCCCCAGCCACCAGGGGCTTCTAGTCCTGACAGCAACAACAGACATTTCACAAGGAGCAGGAGGACTTTGCTTCTCAGCTCCAAAATGCCTTGCTGGGGGCTGTAGGCCCACGGCTGGCATTAGGACAAGGACAGGGTGGACATGTCCCGGCGCAGTGCCCACAGCTACCGTCACTGGACCCACGACGGGTGCACTGGCAGGAGCTGTGAACATGGCAGCCGCATGCAGCAAAGAAGAAAAGTTTAAATACACACAGATCTGGAATCGCATTCAGCATTTATTAATGCCACTTAGGGGTTTCTGCCCCTCAGTTTGCTCATGTGACTTCATCAACTGCTTAGACTAACCTGCTGATATGGTAACCTGTAGTCTCCAGCGCATAAAATGATTTCATTTTTCTTTTGAATGATGGCTTTTTATGCACTTTTCTCTACCTTCCTTCAATGTGCACTTGCTCTCTCTCTTTCTCCCTCACCCTCAACAGTAAAGACAAGTAACACCAATCCTTCCCCTTCCTCAGTTGTTTCCAGAATAACCCTCCATCCCATATTGGTTTGGCTTTAAAGATCACTGCCCTTCTGCCCAGCCCATACCGTACAGACTCTACCCTAATGAACGCACAGGCTGTCACACACCACGGGAAGGTTCTTTTGCAAGCACTACTTCCTAATGGGCAAAGCCCTAAACAAGACTCTTGCATCTTATGTCTAACTTGGCCAGCGGCCAGATGGATGCATCTTGACACATGGAAAACTGCAGTATCGGGTGAGGGAGTGGTCCTGAGCTTCACCGGTACGCAGCTGAGACCAACAAATGAAAAAGGGTTGTAAAGTGTTAAATACTGTATAGTTGGTTTCAACCTTCTGACACTGGTATGAATTCAGATGAGTCCCTTGGCAAAAGGGTACTTCAGATCAGTGCAATGCAATCAGCATCCCCCTTCCTAATTCAAAAGTTTCTGCCTATACAAGCACAGAAATAGTCATCCAGCACTTTGCTAAAACACAGGCAGCGTACAGAGTACTATACTGTACCTAAACACCTGTCAAGTCCACTTGGCACCAAATTTCTTAAGTTTTACAAACCTCCAAGCACTCTACTATATTTTGATCTTTCTATAATACATGTATTGGTCATGAACGCATCTTCACTGAGGCAACTGGCAAATCCATCCTGAACCTGGTAATCGCACCAGTATCAACATTTTTGCGCACACTAGGTTTTTGCTATTAAAAGACATAAAGAAATGGTCATTGGGTCAGCCAAAGAAATTCTACCTGACACTAGACAGAGCTATAACATATGCATGAAGAGATTAAATCAGTGCTGCAGAGACTCATCAAGGGTGCTTGCATGAGTGACATCCCTTCCATCTTTTGTGAGAAGCATATGAATATATCGGTACTCACCCCTCCAGATGTTAAATTGAGCCATAGGCTGATTTTCCATGAGGACTGGTGGATTTGGTAGTGTTAGGTTAATGGTTGGATTTGATGATCTTAAGGATCTTTTCCAACCTAAATGATCCTATGATTCTATGACGTAAGAACAAGAAGCAAAAATATACTTACTTGCCTTAGAGGCTCACAAACGTTTATATGAAGCTATTAAAAAGCTGAGATTTAAACCAACACATTCATTTAAAAGAAAATGAAAGGTTGTTTCTGGTATGGCTGATGCAGTTATATGTTTTCTGTTGGGGGAAATTTATAGCCACATTATTGCTGTCAAGGAGGGTAGTGAGCCACAAGGATTTCCAGATGCCATGTGTGAAGTTTCTCATTTCCCCTACTATACTAAAGTACATTATCACCCAAACGCAAACAAGCTTTAAAAAGTATCTGTCATTAAAACATGTGTGGCCCCCTTGCCTGGACTTAAGAGATCTGATTTTTTCTTTTCCTTTCCTTCCTTTTTAAGCCAGATGGGCAACTGTACTGCAGCACTCCCCAGGGGCCTAATACTTAATACTGATCACACCGATGTCGACAGCAATACTTTGGGCTGCGTCCCTACTGCACGCTGCACCCTGTCAGTGAGAAAACCTGGCTCTGCCAAACAGTAACATTTCACTTGTAGAAAGTCAGTCAGAGGATTGGAAGAACTGCTGCCACAGCACTTCTCAGAACAGCTATGAATGTGGAAACAGAGATTTAAAAGGAACACAGAAGATAAAAGGAAGAACATGTTCAAGTTTCTCCTGTACCTGTAAATACAACTTGCTGCACCAGCAGACAGCTGAGGGACCTGTCCCGCTGTATGGACACCAGTGAGGAGAAGAGACAGCTTCCTGCACAGGAGGCCACCCTCATATCTAGCACTGTGTTCACAGACATGGCAACCCCATGCCAAAAGGACATTCAATGGCAAAGACCACCTCCAAGACAGCTTCAGCAAGCCTGAAGTAGAACGATCTCTCTTATGGCTGTCTGGGACTGCTGTATGCTCAGGTGTGAGGTTTTCAAGTGGGAATGGGTGCAAAAGAATGCCTTGCAATTAATGGCCTTTCCAGCTCTTACTAGGAGAATGGTAGGAGAATTTAAGCTAGAAAATCTTATGCAAGGGAGTGAACTTTTGTTCCCAACTGGATTTGTTCTTTAAAAAAAGGAAACACAGAATTTATGCAAAGGTACAGCACACTGGTGCTGAAAAGAAGACAGAAGTGGAACCATCAGAAGGCTGATGCTGTACAGTCCCCACTGATTTTTTATTTACAGTGAAAGCCAGTGTCTCAAAGCAGGTGTTTTGTTAAATGATATTAACCTGAATCTTTGCTGAAGATGAAGACTAAAATGCAGACGTTGAGTCCAAAGCAGAGCTGTCTCTTCTGTCTCACATCTGGAAGCACACCAGCAACAAGATCTTGAGGGGGAGCAAGAAAAACAGTTTTGCTCAAAACCCATAATGAAACAGAAAGTCTATTAAGGAAACAGGGACATGCTGGCATCCCTCACCCTAGCTGGAGAACTTCCCCAACTTCTATAGGGCTAGGGGCACAAAGTGGCACCCGTTTCTGAGGTTCCCTTGGCAGAATGAAGGCTGAGGAGAGCACCGTGCCGAAAGTCACTGAAATGACTGTATGCTAGCTTTATCACATAAGCTTTTGTCCATTACCTCAAGAAAATGTTTCCACGTCTTCAAATCTTTCTTATGGTCCTCCCAAAGAGGGTATATACAACAGAAGCCTCGGCTATCAAAAGAACACTCTTAGAAGCATTAAAGCAAATCCCTGAAACTATGTTTTCTTAATCACATCAGACACTTGGCTTGCAGTTATGCTATAGCATTGTTTGAAAGAAACATAGATCTGAGTAACAAAAACGGTCCCTCGGAAACTCTTGTGCTCCACACTAATAACTCAGGAGAGAAGAACTGAATCTCTCCTACAGCAACCGCTGCAAATAGCTGAAGGCTTAAGGTGCAGAGCGTGCATGTTTGATGAAACAGAAAATAGCCAACACAACTATTTCCATAAACTTAAGACAAGTAATATGGACAAACACTTTTTCAAATCTGTACAGGGCAAATCATTGCCTTGCTGTAGTATCATGATCGAAGCTGAACTCCCTGACTCTTCATGTCAATCACTTCTAGCTAAAGAAACTCCTCCACAGTGCCTACCGCACCTGTCAGTGCTGGATACTCCAGTCTTGTTAAAAATCCAAGCTAATACATTGAAAACAGAAGTGTCATTACAGTGCTTTTAAAACTATCACTCTGGCTTCTCCTTCATCTTTTCATTTCCACTAGATGAATTAAAGACTTCAATTAAAATGTAAGCCAATTTATAAAAGTTTTTAAAATTCAGTAACTCAGATCTTTTCATCCCAGTATTTATTTTCTATTGTGACGTCTGCCATTATTGCAGGCTTTCTTTGCCTCTTTTCCCATTCTTACCTAGACAAAGGGCTCTTTTTTATTCTCCAGATAAAAAAAAAAAGTGAAGATGTCAGACATTTCTATGTGCATAAGTAAGGTCTTTCAAGGGTGAATATGAGCTAAACAGCCTCAGCAGCTCTAAAAATTAGTTCACAAACTTTTATGCCTGAATTATTTGCTGATTCTCTGAGCACTGGAAATACTTTGACTTGTGCGTCTGAAAAAGTGAATCTCCACAGAAATCAGATCTCAGTCTGTCTTCTTTCTGTACCTTCCCAAGCAAGACCCCCAAAGGCTCCTGCCTCCCTGTTGAGAGAGCAGTGTAAATATCCATGTATTTGCACAAGAGAGAATGCAGACGGACTCATCTATGTCCACTGGGCAGGCGCTTGGTGGTGTACGTACACATGCTGCACAGGGGAGGCACAGGACCATGCTGTGGCAGGATCAAGGTCTCTCACTTGAAAATACCTTTTCTTAGCCTCTGCGTTTGCTGAAGAGCTGCCAATTCTTATCCTCTGCCCACAGTCCATCCTGCCAGTGTTATCTCTTAAATTAAGAGTTGCCCTTGCATTGCTGCCAACAGTAGGTTTGAACAAGTACTTTTACAAACAGCAGAACCAAGGAGACCTGGTTTCCTACAGCTCTGGGTCCCAACAATGAGGTTTTGCATGGATTCTGGTGCCTCGCCTCCCGTGGGCTATGCTCAGCCTTTCCCCAGAAAGTTCTCACAGGGTCTGTCTCCCATCTACCCACTTTCCTGTTTTCAAGAGGCTTCAAAAGACATTTCCTAAAAATCATCACCTGTCTCTCCAGTTCAGTTAACATTGAGCAAAGGATTTGGAAAAGTAACTGGGGAGAACTGACAGGCAGACATTTATGGACTGTTCTGGAGCCGTGGACAAAAGAAAAGTTCAAGAGAGAGAGTCCTGTTTCACTGTTGTATTCAAATTTGAATTTAAAGCTCAGCCGCTTATGACATTCAAACATGACTGATAACTCTGGGTGAAGAAAACTCATCTCTGCCATCTAGATCCTCCATCCTTGTAGTAAGCAGTAAAGATCATAAGAAAAGAACAACAGAAACCAAACTGGATCAACAAGTTTTCCTCTTCAAAAATATTTTCCGTTCTAAACTTGTAGTTTTATAGCTGTGCTTGAGCAGAGAAGATAACAGAAACCTGGTATAAAGCTCTTTATGCTGGAGTCATGAGTGAACAAAAATAAAAAATTCAACCACAGTTCCTACATCTGGTCTTTTATATAGCTGATGTTTCACATACTCAATACATACTTCTTACTAAACTTGGGTTTAAAATAGTTCAGGATTAAGTAGAAATTATGAATATTTTACAATGCCAAAATATTTATGGGTGAAGAGACTGAGATAGTAAAACCATTGCCCTTATAGCCTTAAATAAATGTTTATCTGGCTTTAGGAATGAGTAAATTGCACTAAGTTGTATTAACTATTATAATTTATTCTAATTTGAGAAGCTTAAAGCCAGTGGAAATTATATAAATAAGGCATACTCAGTCCCTGTGCTTAAGTCCCCTTAAAGTCAATCTTGTTCCTTGGAATTTGAAAGGTTTCATTGACGTTGTTGTCAGTGGCATCTTAAAGTGTGTATACAATGAAAAGCTTGATTTTAAATAGAGTTTTTTTAATTGCTGTCATATAATAAAATGCACTTTAAAAAAAACTGTTTTCTTTCATATAAATGTCTTTTCTTTTGCGTAAAATGTGGGAAGTAAAACCATCTAGCATTCAATACTGGGCTCAGTAGAAATCATTGGCCCAGAAGTTCAGCATTGCTTTCTACAGTGTAAAATCCAATACATCCAATAACAGACTACATTAAATTTGACCTAACCAGTGGGCAGGGTTCTTTACCAAGAAATAATAACCTTTTGTACAAAATCAGTATTTTGAAGGATCATAACCTTAAAGTGACCTATGGAAATAAAACACCTCTTGTATTCCAAGAAATTCTTGTATTCCACTAAACCAAAGCGTGGTATATGCTTACATCCAATAAGGCAGAAATACCTACTGAGCCATGTAGGAACAGGCCTCAAGTACAAACATTCAACACTTTTTTCAGGAACAAAGAAACTATGCCACTTCATCTATGGATAATCTCATCCGAATGTAGTTCAGTCTGTAAGAACAGAAAGTGGACCCATTTCACAAGAAATGGACACATTTCCAGAAGACTTTCTTTGGTCAAGATTTTCCCCTTTTTCCTTTATCAACCCACTCAACCTGCAACACAAATGCAGGGTTCAGTTCCAAAAAAAAATACCAGCATGCTGAAGGCATCTGGAAGAGCAGTAAATTACTAGTAGATTGGAAAGATTGATTTGTGAAGAAGTTACAACTAAGTGGAGACATTGCAATCAGCATGTACGTCGTGTAAAGACCAAGTCTCCCAGCAATCTCTGAATGCCCTCAATTCCCACTAGCAGACTGAAATCAGTGGGAGCTCAGGACATTCAACAATTCATAAAAATTAAAGCAGGGCAACGATTGTTTTTATTGTTTGTTCTTGGCAGTACCCTCTAAGAGCTAGACGCTGAAGGAATGCATGATCTATGTTGTGACAACTTTGCAATTTAGAAAGATTTAAGCAAAAGGGATAGGGTAGTGAAAAGGGGTGTAACAAGTGAATAAAGTGATCAAAGCTGATGATGGCTGGCATTCTCTATTAATACAGCAATCCCTGTATTACGGGTAGAGACTATTCCCAAAGCAGCTCAACCTACCTGTTATTGACATACTCATTTCCTACAAATCACAGTAAAAGTGCTTCTCGCATGCTTCAGAAGGCTGTAATCTAGAGGACTGCGGGTATTGTATGTGGAGAGGTTTGCGGGCCAGCTCCGGCGCTACGTCGCACTCACGAGGGGAGCGTGCAGCGGGACGTCCCCAGTGGGGCTGGGAGCGAAAGGGGCTGATAAACGGAGGTGAGGAGAGCAGGGCCGGGGGCAAGAGTGCTGCAGTACGCAGTGTGAAGGAAGACAGCTGGGTGGCAAAAGACAGAAGCGAAGCAGGAAGAGGGGTTTTTTTTGACATGACACATGAGGACATACACAGAGGGATGATCTTAACAAAGTTTAAATATTAAGCAAAAAAATACCTTTCGGATTTAAAACAAGCTCCAAAGAATGCCCCACGTTGAGGCACTAAAAACTGAATTGGGCAATGCACTAGAAAAGATACCCAGAGGAGGAACCTTCCAAAAATTCTTTTTTTTTCCAGTGGATGTATATTTAATATTTTCTTCCTGTATAACCTAAAAATCTATAACCTATAACAGAGCCCCAGGTGACAGGCACACCACATGATAGGCCTACAACACAAATATCCCTGAAGCAGCCCAAACTCAAAAACTCTACAGTACCAGTACTATTATTTACTCCAACTCATATGGTTTAGTTTTAAGTAGTCCTGCGAGGAGCAGGGAGTTGGTCTCGATGATCCTTATGGGTCCCTTCCAACTCGAGATATTCTATGATTCTATGACTCTTTTCAGTCACATTCCTCTAAACCTGAGAGACTAATAGCCACACCCAGAAGGCACTCCTTGCTTGTCTTTCTGGTTTTCTTACACAAAACAGAGTAAGAAAAGTAGGAGGTGATAAATCACTGGATGATTCCTCTTCAAAAATGGCTGTGGCAATTTAGTATTCCATTAACCTCACTTTTCTTATTTATCTCACTTTTTCTAACAAATTACACTTTATATTTAAGCATAGACTCTGCATTTCTTATACACTTGGAATATGCCAAAGTACTTCCACAAGTCATCTCCTTTTCTTTGAGGAAAAAACAAAATAAAATAAGGACCTACTGTAAAAGCAAGGGGCTGTCCCACCTTTCACTTTCTTCTAATGCTTAACACCGGGCTTAAAATTGTACCATATAAACACAAAGAAGCTGAAACACCATGAGCAGCCCTTCCATCTACTTTGCTTTACACATTAAACCACGATTCAAACAGAGTCCATTAAGGCATCTAAATGTGACTTACCACATGTGTTAATTGGGTGGGGGGAAAAAAAAATAGAAAACACAACCCTTGAATGTGGACATTTATGTATTCCCATTATTCAGACCTTCTTGATGCCACAATCTCCCACTTCTATAGTTTATAAATGTTTGATTTAAAATATAGCCATTTTATCATTTGTACCACATTTACCTCATCTTACCACTGTTCTGACTGGATGAGAAGCTAATGTAGCCTACACTGTCTGGTCAATTATTGCATGGACACCAGGGACCAATTAATGCCATCCATAAAAGCCTGAATCATTCTGTCAATTAACTAGAACTAACTATGTCATCAGATATATTACTGGTGAGCAAGTCTATTTGGTTGCAATATGTCTTGAAGGAGAGCAGTATCAAATGAATCACAATTGACTTGGACAACTGCTAGCATAATTTCAGAAGATGAAAAGACAAATGTGGTAGTTATTAGTGGTCCCCTGAGGAATTACGGCCAAGCAATTGTAATGTGCTAAGACTGTACTAGCGGGTGCCCACAGCACAAATCAGGCAGAGGGTTAAATCAATATTTTCAATTTCTTAGGATCAATCCAGTGTTTGAACAAGATAGAAACTTGTTAGCAATTGGCAGAATGTGTAAATGAAAAGTCAAACTTCTTATTGTTTGTTAAAAAGGAATCAGTGCTCTGCATCATGCCCTTGGCACAAGGTAATGCTTTCATGATCCAGTTGCTTGGGCATTCACTAAAAATCTAGCAGTTCTTAAATTTTAATAGAGTGCAAAAGGTTACTTTAATACACGCTGAACATTCAAGATCTTTAAAAATGATTGAAGTGTCAATAGGAAAGTTTTTGAGCTGTGACAACAGCATAGTTATTAATGATTAGGTGCAAGAAGCAGAAGAAACCTTGATCGCTTTAGGAAAGTCTCACCAGGAATGCAGCTTGACATCTTTGGTACAACTTCATATTTATTCTGTTTCATATGGAAGAACCTTAGGATCATTAAGTGACCCTTTACTGATTCAACAAGAAAGAAAAGAGTGACCTTACAAACTGATTTCATTTATCACTGCTGGGTTTAAAGATGCCTATAGCAGGACCTAAAGAGTTGGCATCATATTCTTTAGTTTTAAAACAAAGGTACCAAATGCACCCGTACATTTTCTTATTGTTTTACAAAAAGAAGTCTCCAGCTACCCTGACAATCAGGCGAGGTTTGGATAATACACTTAAATTTGAGTAAGGGAAACATAACACTTAAAATGACACCTTAGAGAAGGCACAGCCAAATCTCTGGGATTTGGAAGCAGAAAACTGGCAAGTAACGTTATTGTACCCGGGAAAAAAAACAGGTGATGACAGGGAAAGTTAGTTCCATGATGAACTCCCAACTCTTTACGCCCATTATTTTAAACAGATCAAAAACATGAACCATTTTTCATGTTCTAAAACTAAAGCAATTTTTATTAGGAAAACAAAAAGAAAGCCCCGATGGTTAATTAAAAAGAGGAGACACAACAAAACACAGTTTTGAAACACATATGCCTGAAGAAAGCACCTATGCTTCAAACATGAATACATTACTCTATATGTTTGGCTGGTATAGGAATTCTTTGTATTGTCTTCAGTGTTTGGACTTCAGCTCATGGACACCGACAAATGAAGAGGTAGGTGAAGCTCCTCTTTCACAATTGACAGGGACAGAAATATTGGTTTTAATGTTCTTTGTTGGCTGTTCTTTAATTGTGACGATAACAGTAATTACCGTATTGGAAAAATGGTTCATCTGACTGGAGTGCCTTTCATCCAAAGGATCTCAGAGCACTCTCAGCACCAGAGCAGGGAAATGATCTCTTGCTCAGCATATGGTCAACCTGTGAATTCACTGCTACAGAAACTTATTAGCAACACCTCTATTGCTGCTGGTTTTTAAATAATAGTTACAGCCTTCACTGATACATGCCAAAATAATAAAGACCACTTGACCTTCAAGAAACTGTAAACCCTTTTAAAGCTTTACATTAGATGCTGCAGATGAAGTAGGAGATATTTCTTCTTTCTCAGCCTTTTCACAGGAAAACAAGGGTGCTGAGCCAAATGAAATAAAAAAAAAAAAATCATCAAAGCGGATTTCTCTATTTCAGTGTTGGCTCAGCTAATCTATTATCAATGTCTAACTCAGTGCAGCTTTGACTGATTTGCACAATATGTTTGTCAAGACAACCTTTTTCTCTATGTACCTTTAACACAGGATGGGGGGCGCTCCACACCACAGAGCATCGGGTCCAGTGTAAGACAGGTACGATAAAACTACGGGAATGCAAAACATCGCAGCCCTTCCTATTAAATTGGCCCCTATTAGTTACAAAAAAAAACGAGAAAGAACTCATTATAGTAATGATATAGTTATTCTTTGAAGAATAATGCAGGGAAGATAAGCCCTTTAATTCAAGATATACAGCCAGTAGATTTTTTTTCTTGCCTAACCCCTCTATCTATGCACTGTGCATCAGTACCAACGTGTGTTTTTGGCTCCCTGTACACACCCTCAGGCAAAAACCATTAGCTGGCTTTATGGAGGATACGGCATACATGTACTTCCTTGTGTTGGACTGGGGGAGCTTGAAGAACCTACACCTTTAAGAAGCACGGCGAACGAGCGCAATCATTTGAAACCAAGGTTCAGCAAATAGGAGACAATAAAATATGGAGTAACTTGAAACCAGCCCACACACTGCCCAAGAGAAATCTCCAGCTTGTCTCGCTCTCAGACACACCCTTGCAGCTCTTCTGGAAAGCTGTGCCCTGTTTGCAAGACAAGGAGCTGATTGATTCGATCGTCTTCTGCATGCGCAACTATAAAATAAAGTGCATAAAGAACAGTGCGGACATACAGCTCAGCTGACTGCGTTAAAAGACTCTGCTGTCTAACAACGCGCCGATCACAGAACAAGCGCCGCAATTGTTCCAGCCAGACGCCACGGGACCAAGAATGCATAATTTCAGTACTTGTGTGTCCAACAGTAGGACATATTGGCAGCAGAATAGCAAACCGGCTTTAAGTTCAGCTATCGTTAGTATTTTTCTCTACCATCTACGGAGTTACCGCGACAGTATAGAAGGGGGCTGGTCCGTCCTCCACCACCAGCTCGCACACCTGCCAGAACGCCTCCTCTCCCTGCACACAGCAATAAATTTTCATCCTCACAAAGTGGCATTTTTGTTCCGTCTAGAAATTAAACTCTTTAACTTCCTCTGTAACAATCTTTGAGCTGGGAAAACAGAGTCAATCTTTTCAGACTGAAACTGATATACCACTCAGCACCTCCATTTGATTTCTTTTACAGCGTGATTTATTTCACAGACTTTCTGGTTCTGACCTAGTAAAACTCACCAGGCTGGAGGGAAACTCTGACACTGGATCTGTACGAAAGTTCCCGGTGGTATGAGGGGACGTTGTCTGCCATGCTTAAAAGCAAAATGGGATGAGATGCATCTCAAGCAGAGCAAGAAACGTGCTATCTTTGTATTCATGTAGCAATCTTTCTGCTAAGCAAAGGCATCAATCAATTCCGCTAATGATGAAAGGGAGAAATTTCATGTCAGAGCCCATTCTGCAAACTCTGAATTCAAACACTGCTCTTGGATCTTAAACATAACGGAACTTGCTACTACTTAAGAATGAGCTATATAAAGCTGGGTATTAAATAACTGTAAAAACACAAGGCTCATGATAGCTTTGAAATGTTGTTTTTTCTCCAGAAATAATGATACGAAAAATATTTAGAATATATACTGCTTTTCTGTATGAAAAGTTGTACTGAAAATTCTGAAAATCTAGGAAAAAAACATAAGGCAGAGAAATAATTCTAACCAAGTTTCCACAGTCATTGAGCTTCTCGTACCAGTTCTTCTGGTTTAAATATGGAATAATTTCACCAAACAGGGCAACAAAGCCAAACTGATGTAAAACTGGGGTCTGTCTGAGGAGAATCAGTTCTACAGGATTTATCAGATTCCACAGATTTTAGACACATAACTTACAAACCCCACGAATGTAAGTTAGTTGGGAACCAGCAGTTCTCTACTGGGTACACAGGAGCTATGATTCTGGTCAAGCTAGAAATTCATTTCCAGGTCTTAGCTAGAAAAATTGAGCAAATCGGAAAGATGATAACAAACTACTGAGCTCGTGAACCTCATGCCCTCTGATTTCTGACAAAAACAACAAGAAACAGTATCCTGCCAGGCATCCCTATGGGCTTCGAGACAGGATTTCACCTCAGGGTCTCACTTGTCCCTGCCCCACAAATGAGCGACTTCTCCTGAAGTCGCCAGCAACACCATGATTCAATTCAATCAAACTCTTGCACACTATTAAATTCAGACAAATTCTTTCTGGAATAAAGGCAGGGTTCAAGGATCATATCGCAGGAGGAAATAGTTACATGTTGCATCTGATTTCACACTGGTTTAAGTTCCCTGAATTCGAAGGACTTAGTGACAGTTTGCTCATAAAAAAGGGACCCTGTGTTTTTCCTCTCCTTACCTCCTTGTGCAAGCCCCAAGCCCTACACTCACAGAAGATAACAACCCATACAGTCAGCCATACACTTGATAGGAGAACTTGAATCTGATCTGTTATTAATGCTCTTGTCCTTAACTCGTCTTTAGTGTTCACTGATCTTTAACATACCTGTGGGCTGAGTCTCCTCCCATCCCCCATTTTATGACTCCGTAACTTTGTGATGCCTCAGAACACCAGTAACCAGCCTTCTTCCGTGTCAACCAGCCTCACAGACCAACTTTTCAGCTCCTCTGGTAGCAACATGATCTATCTTGATCCTGGTGCAACATCTGAGTAGGGCATTTATAGAATAACAAGTCAAGGGGACAGAAAAGGCAGGAAGCAGGATTTCTTTCCAAGGCTGGAGTGTAAACACCTGCCCTCAGCTGCACCTGAAGAGGGGATGAGGGGATCAGCCCTCAGGTGAGCTGGGAGAGCAGCTCCCCTCATCGCAACAACCAGCAAATAGGTCTCCACATTAACACACAAAAGAACATTTACAAAGAAAATAAAGGCAAGATTCTCAAGTCTGTTGCTACACATAATCTAGTATTTCTCAAATTTTTTATTATTATGATTTCAATCATGTCACCAGCATGTAAAAATTATGATCAAATAGAAAGATTTAAATCTTTTCTTTCCCAAATTATGTGCTTTGAAAAGCAGAATCACAACTCTGTACATTCTTTCTTCAACTAGACTTTCTCTCCCATAGTGCTGTGAAGAAGAGAACAGTATTTTACCATGACCTGTTAATGTTGTGCTTGGATGTGGTGCTGCTGTTAGCCAAAATGGAGGGTGACAATAATCCTGACTGATCATCACTCCAGAACAGACACCAGAACCAGGAAAATCATTGCAACTAAATAGTGATACAAAACTAAATGCAATCACTTTGTGATCAATTTTATGTCATACATTTAATTAGAATAGTCCTAAAAACGTATCTGATTTTTTACAATTCAGATCTAGCGTACAAGGTCAAAATGGAGCCCAGTGCATCCTAAACTCTGCTTAAAGAAAGAAAAGGAGACCTCTGTAGTTTTGAAATCAGTTGAGAACTTACTCATGCTCCTGCATAACTGATTCTGAATCCCGCACAGTTTTGTTCAAGCAGATACACTGAACAAATGCACTCAGTATACAAATGCTGGTTAATGCTTATTTTATTCATAAGGCAGTGTCAAATTTTAAAAAATGCGTTGCAAATTATTCCATGATGTTGAATTGCTGCATCATGTTGATGGTGTTCTGTAAGACAGATGTGTATAGCCTGCATGATTGAGGCTTAGCATAATAAACATTATATTTTTATGTTAGATCAGAATAAATGAGTGAAATCTATTTTAAAAGCTATCTAAGGCACTGAAGTAATTTCCCTAGACTTATTCACAGAAATATGTCCAATCACTTTTGGATTCATGCAGATTTTATGTTTATATGGAAGAGGGGACTTCTTGCTTAAACTGAACTTTGCCTAAGTTAAATCCCTGGGGAAGAAAATCCATAATTATAGGTGCAATATCATTCACTGAAGAACACAGCTTTTCAAATTTAATTATAAACCCTAAACATACTTAGCTAATCGGATCAATTGCAAGTCACTAGCAAAGCACATTCTAATTTTCAAGACAGATGAAATTTTGCCACCTCTCAGCTTCTGTGAGAGCCAACGTCAGATGAAAAGTAAGATAAACCAGACCAGGATGTTTTCTAAGCACCACATTACAGCAAATTTTTATGACTGTGTTTGCAGAGATGTTCTCTGCAGATCTTTGATTTGCTAAGGCTGGTTTTAGCTTGCTGAGCCTCTGCTGAGCAGCAAGCATCCTTTTGAGAAGGCAACAACCCCGCTTTTGCAAGGTCCCATCATCCTTTCTTGTCCCAGGAATGCAGCAGGCCAGTTCTCAAAATTGTCTCTATGAATTTAGGAGGGCAAAACTGAAATTCTACATATAGAGACATAGGTGAAACCTCAAAATAGCTCCTAAAAGGTCCTGCTCCAGACCACAATTGCTGAGCTTCCTCCAACAGACCTGGAGCAGAGACTGAAGTAAAGTCTTTCTTCAGGCACTCGCTCCAGCAACATGACTTTGCCGCCAGTCTCCTTCTGCTGCTGAGCTGGGGAAGCTGTGGTGTCAGTCCAGCTCTGCGGGATCTGTACTGAAAAACCAGCCCCTCACAACAGGAAGGCAGCCGATGCATTGTGACTCTGGATCATCAAACCCTTCTGACTTCCTTTATCTTTTCTGTAACAACAACCCGTTCTCTTTTCTGCAACAGTGAGTTCTTTCAGATGGAGACCACCTCCTCCTTGTCACTGCGCAGTGGCTAGCATAATGAAAAATAAAGCTTGGAGTACTGCAAGACAATCATATTTCCAATGCTTTGGCTAGATAACAAGCCATCAGACCGTATGATATACGGCATCTCTCTTCACAGGCGTCTCTGGTAATTCTGTTTTGGTTGCACATACTGTCATTCATATGAATGGGCTTGAGGGTACGCTGGGCAAAAAAGGCAAAACTGAGGCCAAAACAAATGGTTTGCAAATGCTAAGATCAATACTGCAGCCAGTCTACTGTAAATAGAAGGCAAAAATTAGCATAGACAATAATTGCCAGTTTGTGTCGTGGTTGCGTTTCCTTTTATCGCAAACATCATCTTAAAAGCTCCTGATGACGCAGCAGTTGCAAAATGAACTGCTCTAATCACAGCACACTCTCAGGTTGACACAAAGGCACTTTTAAAAGGAATTAGTATTGCATTATAATTACATCGCTATAATATTATTTATTATTGCAATATTTGCAGTTACTTTGAGGTCTCAATTCCATGGTACTGGCTGTTTAAAAACACAGTTTCTCAAAGAGCTTGCTTAGCACAGAAAATCAGAGACAACAGGTAGATGTAATGGGCAGGCAAAAGGCACAGCAGAGGTAAAAATAGCCTAACAGCTGTGCCAGATAAAGTAACCAGTATTTTCCCCTTTTTAAATAAATTTTGGCACATGTAGGGGCAGGCAAATCAAAGCAATTCAAATGCTGCCAGAGCCCTATTGACATCTATACAGTGTGCTGCTTTTTTATGAAAAAATAATTTCTTCTAAACCACTCCACAACTTCCAAGGGCAGGGAATGTGCCCCAGCATCACCCTCTCTAACCTCTAACAAACAAAGGAAGTCTGGGCAGGGAGAAAAGCACTGAGAAGCACCAGGATCCCAAGGAAAGACAAACAGGTGGACAATGAGGAGCAAAACGGCAAGGAGACCACTGGTTGTACAAGAAAAACACTGAAGAGCAATATGGTCCCAGCTGTGTGAGATAGGGTGCCAGGCCTGGCCAAAGCCTATCGAGGCCAGTGTCCCACCCATGAGTCAAGGAGGATGAACGTGGAGACAGCGGAAGAGAGTTCTCCCAAATTCAAAAAACTTGCAGCAAAACAGCGTCCTTAGCCAGACGCAGTACCTCTGGATATAACATGGGATTCTTCTCGTGTCTGTTTGCTTTCTGACTCTATGTAAGCATTTAGCTTCCACTAGATCTTCCAAAGAGTTTCATAGCTGAACTAGATCTCGTATTGAGAGTTAGCACCTTTTGTTTGTTTTGACTCTCTCACCTAAAGCTTGAATTGCTGCAGAAGCAGCAGCGAGTAGCTTGCTCCTCATTCACCTTTGCTGTGCAACTCGATTTCACAGACTTAGACCCTAACCCCCTTGAGTCACCTCTTCTGGACTGAAGAGGTGCAGTCCATTGAGTCGTTGCTTGTGCTGAAGCTGTTCATAGGGAAGTTCTTTCATCCTCCTTGTTACTCTCTTTGAACCTTTTCCAGGTCTGCTGCTCTCCTTTTTGAGAGGGGGAACTGAAGTGCACAGAGTATGCAAGGCTGCCTTGGCTTCCAGACACAGCAAACTTCCTCAATCCTGCAGCACCAAGGAAAAGCCAGACTTCTCAAAAAAAATTCTGGAGCGCTTTGTGCAGTGCTGCCACAAAGATTCTCACTTCTATCACCTAATAAAATTTAAGGCTAAAAATCAAATAATCACTTGCCACTTTTATTTCCTCGCATTTTTTTTGCTAACTTGCAGGTATGGGAACATTAGTATGGACTGGATTTTTTCAGTTTTTGAAATGTGTAGTCCTCTCTGATGTTTTATGGACCTCCAGACATCCACAGACCACATGCTGAGTAACACTGCTGTTCAGTGCTTTAACAAACAAACAAACAGGACTTAAGGGGACAAAACAAGTTTGGCTCAAACTGCCCTCTACAGTAGGACAAACTGCTCAGGAATTCTCTATATATATTCAAAACCGCTTACACATAATCTGATGCTCATTTGCCATGCTATAAATTCACATGTGTACGCTTGAGTGTGGTTCACTGGTTTGGACCTGAGGCACAAGAGAGATTAATGCTTCCTTGTGAGGATGCATCTTAATATGGAGGTAAACCCAAGAACCACAGGATTCATAGCTAGTTCAGCTATGAACCCCCAGACACAGCATGAAGAATATGGCTAAAACCCTGTGAGAGACATCGTGCCTGTGTTTTGGGGGCAAATACTAACAAACATCAACTATCTTCTCACAGTAGCTGACCTATAGGCAGTTTTTTGTGACTCATTGAAAACTTGGAACAGCTGTAAGAAATGGTCAGTAAATTTAAGCAAGACCAGAGTGGATCAGCAATTATACTGAAACAAACGTTACAAACCTGACTAATAAATTGCATGAGATGCCCATAATGGAAGGTTTGAGGCTGCTGTTGCAAAGGATCACCCGTGAAGACGGAATCACTGGACAAGAGACAAAGTCATTATATTCCTATGGATTTACCCATTTTATTGCTCCTAACCAGCCTTGCCTAACTTTGTAGATCATACACTGGAAGAAATCTGATTGAAAGACTATGCTATACCAGCTGAAAATTTCACATTTGCTTGAATTTATTACTAACTGATGTTACAATTCCAGCAATTCATAAATTTCCACACTCGTCAGCAAGCTATGACCTACAGGGAAAATGTTATGGTGACCTCACTGCAACAGCAATGCTAAAACCTAGAAGACACAGAGTTACCAGTATTTTAGCAATGGCATTTAGATGGATTCAACTAGTTGAAAAACTAGTATGATATTCAAAGGTAAATGTCGGAGTTGTGAAAAAGAAAATGATTGAGTCCATATGTTGTGGAAAAATACATGGGATAACAGCTCCTTGGGAGAAAGGCTGCAAAGACTATGATACTTACAGTCTACATATCTGAAGATTATAAATATTTATTTTGTATTATTTAGACTTGTCGGTAGATGTAAGAAAGCCACAAAAAAGTAGTTTATACTGAGAGAAAGTCTGGTGAAAGAAAACATCCAAACAAAATCTCCAGAACTCTACAATGGAAGAATATGGCAACATTTTTAGCATTTTATATCACGTAGTCCCTTGGAAACATAAGAACTCCTATTTTGCCTCAATCAGTAGCTCACCTAGTTTAATACCCTGTTTCTGTCAGTTACAAGTTTTAGACGTTCCAAATAAGGTTCAAAACATGACAGAATAACTTGCCTACAGCTTATTCCCAGTATGTAACATGAAGAATATAAGTTTATATTCCTTATAAAATGTTTATTTCCTCTAATGCAGGAAGGGGCTGCACATTCTTACTCTCCGCCTAAATATCCGATCTTCCGTTGTATCTCACATGCTGCAGAGTCATAGTACTGAAGAAGGACCTGCGTTTCCCCGGATGAGCACTGGATCCTTTTCAAAGAAAATCTGCTTCCTTCCAGCTCTACAGTTCAGCAGCTAAGTCCGAAAGAGTCCCCCCAAAATATTTATGTGCACATGTGACTTGTTTTCATTAACGACCCAGGTATTCCATTCTGCAGTTTCATTTTGCACTTACAGATGCAGTTTTACCGACTTGGTGGTAATTCAAACTAATTCCCAATTCCTGCTTTTTTTTTTTTCTTTTTTAAATTTTATTTTGCATTTACTTAAGTCACACATTAAAATTTCGTGGGTTTACTCCTATGGAGCTATTCTGTTTTGTCTGTGCCAGAGGCAGAAGAAGAGAAAATGGGTGAGGATGCTTATTCATGCCTGAACACCCTGTAGTCCATCTCCAGAGCACTTCAGGGAGTGGGAAGAAGACTATCAAGCCTTCCCATCCCAAGGAGCCACACGGCATCACCACTGCAGGTGCTTTATTCAGAGTGCACACTGACAACCATCAAGGCGTAAATAGGGATGACATTTCAAACCAGTGAGAGCACAGACACATCCAGTAACAAAGTAGCCATCCCAAACAACAATTAATTAAACGCCACCATCAGAATTGTCTTTGGGGACTCAGGGACAGAAGCATCCTCATGAGCTCCTGGAGGTACGCAGAGGAGGGTGAGAAGGAAACTGTGGCCCACTTGCACCCAGCGAGCCAAACCCTGGCGGTGCAGAGAGCAGGAGCACCCAGCCCGTGCTCCGGCAGTGCTGTGGGTCGCCGTCAGCACGCCTGACCCTGGCATTCGCTGCAGGGCTGAGCGTCCCACTCCCCTTTCAGGAAGGTTTATGCATGTTTGATTATGGCATGTGCCAGGAGAGAGCTCAGCATTGAGTTTCTCCCTTTCTTGCCTTGTTATATTTGCAATACTTAACGTTCCATAACTGATTACATGCAATCTGTACCGGCTGTAGCTACAAGGTACTGCAGAAACACTTTGGATGTAGAGGCAGCAAAATTAGAAACGCTCAGGCCTCCGGTGCAATTCACTGAATACGTTTGGCAAGACAGAAACAAAGAATTAGTGCACTGGAGACTAACCTTTCAGGAACAAGACAGGTTTACTCTGAGCATTAATTCTGAAAGGGATGAGGTTGTGGTTTCAATTCAGTCTTTAATAGCCTTCATCATAAAAGCACTACAGATAATATCCCATAATCAGTGATTTCTGATCGGGAGAGTCCAATAAGCAATTTTCCAGCAGATACTGGAACTAAGCTACTTCTATAATCTGAAAACAAACAAACAAAAA
>VZTL01003719.1:5912-25338 GCA_013400535.1 Scopus umbretta
CGCCCCACCCCCATCTTCCCAGCTGGCAGACCTGGCATGGTGACATAGTGTGTCAGGTTGCATCAGTCACATTGTCCTCTGTGACAGCCTGGCTCAGAAGGAGATGTGACTGATAAGAGGTGATAGTGTCACTTCACAACTGAGGCCTCAGCTGGAGAAGTCTGAGCAATTCTCACAACCACCATTAAAAGGGACACAGGATGGAGCAGCAGAGCACTGCCTTACATCCCTCCCTTGCTCTCCGGTCCCTTTCACACCACATGTTTTGCTAGCTGTGTCACCTGAGTTACCCTGGATCAAGAGCTGTTGTAGCTGAAGAAGTTCTGAAGCTGTGTAGAAAGGAGCTCTGTGACTTTTGTATTGGTGGCATAGATTTATCTGTGGGCAACTGTAGTTCTCTGAGTCTGATGAACCTTGTCGCCATGCTCTCAACATTGTCCCAACTAATTACAGCCATCACGTTGCCAGCTATTCCTTAGAATCAGGGAAATGAATTAAAAAGCTCACAAGCTTCCCTCAGGTGCTGTCAGAGGTCTGCAGCTCGCTAATGTCACTAAACAACAACAGGCAGCTGTGGCTTGTTCCTGCATAAAAGGAGAAGTATGTGTTGCAGAGCTGGAAAAGCAAAGGTCTGAAGCAATGATAGCCTTTGTTAACCTTCCATTTGTATCTAAAATAAATAGCTGAGATTCCCTCACTGTCTGCAGTATCCCTCTGCGCTTGCCTGCAGCAGCTGTAGGAAGTACTCTCCCTTCTGTATATCACAGATACATTTTCTGTGAAAGGGTGTCAGTAGTGCTCTGAGCAGTGTTAGGCAGGGTGGCTTTCACCACTTGGATGAGGAGTTTCACCTTTTTAGAGGGGTGGTTGCTTTCCAAACTATGTTTTTCAGCTGCTTTTCTGATTGACAGCGATACAGGGCTCATTGGCGAGTTGCCCATGTTGAAAAAAACATTATTCTGCAAATCAGCTAATAAAGCTCTGGATTTTTTTTCCCTAGTATATCACTGGTAAACAAGACAATTTTTAGAATGGGAAGGCAGCATAGTACTTGTTACTGCTAGGAGAAACTGCATTATTTGTTCTTTTTTCTATTCCTGAATCACGACCCTGGCTGAACATTCTCCCCACCCTCAACTCCAAACACAGCATTTACTTGGACTTTCCTTTAGCTTGACATCTATTTTTTCCTTCTCTTCCTTTCAGCTCCTATAAAATTTTATGCCTGTAAAATAAAATAATTCCCATTTTCTGCCTCTTCCTCTACTTTGATGTTTTTCTAGGCCATGATTTGGTTTTGGTGCTTATGTTTTTTCAGCCTAAAATGTCTTAAATTTTTTTCCTTTTTCTTTCACACTTTTTTTTTCTTTACCTTCTTGTAATTAGTTCTTCCTTTCTTATGACCATTCATTCCTCCTTGATTTCATTGCTGTCTTTTTCTGTCTCCAGCTCTGCTCCTTCCGCCTTCCCACCCCTCCACCTTTGCTCCCTAGTATTTATATAGAAATTTGGAATAATTTAGTTAGGAGGGGCCCTCTGGAGGTTATCTGGTTCACTCTACAGTTCTGTGAAGCATCATTTTCTTCATTTGTTTCTGCTTTTGGACATGTACAAGCCCATGGTATAGCCAGGAGCAGTTTGTAGTCTTGAGAGTTAGTCTGTCTTCAGCCTCCTTCCATCTCTGCCCTGGTGCCTCTTCAGACCCTCTGGCCTCCTGGTCATCCTCTTTCTGTCATTCCAAAAACATTTCTTCTAGTCCTGCAGAAGCTTTCCTATGTCCTTGGTCCTTTTCCTTGCGCACATTGAAGTGGTGAGCTGGTGAGAAAGCTGAAATAATCTGAATCCCAGAGCTTTCTACCAAACTCCCTGCCGCCTTCTTCAGCCTTCTCTAGTTACAGTTTATCTCTTTATTCTGGAAGGAGTTGAGCTGTCTCTTTTTTGCTCATATTTCCCAAATACCTCCACATTCATGAAAAGAAAGGCAGTCTTTGCTTCTGCCTCTCTGCCTTAGCTCTTGCTGGCTGCTGAGCTATTCACAAGCTAGAGAGACAAAAAGAGGTGTTTACTTACAAAAAATAGTCCTGGAAGCTGGTGGATCTCTGTGACATCCACTAGGCTGACTAAACTAGTGTGAGGATGGATTTATTGAATTACACTGTCAAGTTACTACAGCAGGCTCAGACGATAAGACTTCATAGCTCAGAAGCTCTTGTAAACAGTACTTGCTGTGATGAGCGTTGCTGGTTTTGACATTTTCTCTTAGACTAACTGTGTGATGCACTTGAGCATTGGCAGGTTTCATGTAGGAATCTGCATGGTAAGACTGGGTTTGTTGTGCTTGCACGACAAAGCAAGCTGAAGCAACAGTGTTCGTCCTTCCTTTAAGAAATTGAAAGGAAATGTTGTTTGATGTTGCTCTTTCCTCATAAGTGCTGTTTCTCATTTTTCCAGGACTTTGACAATGTCTTTTCCTGGGCAAACATGTCTTGTAGCTTACTAGGCACTGCGGAGTCTCAGGTTAATAGGGTGGAGCAGTAGGAGGACACACCAGTGTACTCCAGCACTATTTTTTTTCTTTTGTCCTGCTTTTCCGTATCCATGCGTGTTTATGAGCCTGTGTTACAGATACCAGCAGGCTCTACTGCTGAAAGCCAGACTGTCTTTGGTCTCTTCTCTGGGAAGTACTCCAGGGAGATGGGTGAGAATGGGACATGGAGCTGTTCTGGGACTTGCCAGGAAGGAGATGTGGTAGGACTGCGCAGTCAGGAAGCATGCTGGAGGGCGAGGGTCCATACGTAGGATATCAGTCTCTCTCTCTGGTCTGCAGCTTCTGTTTTCTACTTGACTGCACTCACTGCCTCCCTACTGCCCCTCAGGGAATTGCCCTCTTATTACCACAATTACAATCTGTACACATTTCATTAAACTAATATCGCTTTGCACAGGCTTCCTCCACCAAAGTGCACAGCTGGAGGCCCATTTCTTTTCCTCAGCTTAAACACTTTGACAGGTTAAGAAAGCTATTATGGCTGAATAACAGGTGTTGCAAAACAATGTGCATTTGATGTTTAAATGAGAGAGCTTCTTTATTGACTGCCTTTATTGCAGAGAAGACTCTCCTTTTTCAAGATGACTGGATTTTTATTGGTTTTACTGCTTTTTAAAGTGTATTCTGTTGTTTCACAATAGGTCCGGAGTGACTCTGCAGTTATTTGTTATTCTGATTTCTTTTTTTTTATTTTCACTTTTTTGCCTTCTTATCCAGGTAAAGGATACCAGTGTTAAACAGAAAAAATTTGTTTTGTCTCTGCCTCACACCAGTACTAAGTGTTTCTTGTTTCTGGGCAGTTCCCAGTGCAGCAATAAGCCATTCTGCTCCATTACTTTGTTTTGCTTATTATTTCTAGCCAGTCTTGATTCACTTCCTACCTATCTATATAGCAGCTTATATATTTAAGTTATAGCTGGGCTCTAGAATGGTTTGCAGAGATTTTCAGAATGTTGCAGGAGACTTAGGTATACGCTGTTTGCTGGCTTCCAGTGGCCCAAATCAATCATGTTTGTTTGGGAATCTCAGCATTTGTGTTTAGTCTGTGGTGCTATGCGATATGATTAATTTAGTGTGTTCACAGATGATCTAACAAGTAGCATGGCCCTGTAAAAGGAGTCTGTGAGAATCAGGAATTCGATGCAATGTGACATTTAATTAAATGCAACCAATATATTATAACTGAAAAAATATTAAAAAGAGGAAAATTTAGATTTCTTGACATTAAAAATCAAAGTCCTCTCCAAGAAAAATAAATTAATTTCTGAGTAATCTCCCTGTCATCTTCCCCCATGCCCCTCAGCTGGTACTCAAGCTGAATTTTAGTAAAGCTTTCTGCAGGCAGGAGGGCATTTTCTCTCCCACTCCCACAAAAAGATTTTGCCTAATGCAAACAGTTTTAAGAAAGACCAGGACAGAAGACAATATAACTGTATGTAGTAGTAGAGTAAGGACACCATGGTTATGGCCTCATATTTCTTTTCTGTCCTACTACCTATTTTGTCTTCCAAAATTGCAAAAGAGGAAATTAATAGTGTAACATTTTAGCAGTCGGAAGTTTGGAGGGGCTAAAAGCTTATCTTGTAAAGGAGAAGAAGAATTTGTTCAAGCCAGCTTCATTCGTATGAAATCTTTTCTCTGCCTGTAATTCCTTCCACAAATTAGGCACACTGAGAAGGGAGGGAGAGTGGCCGTCTGTTTTGTGGGAACTGGGTGCAGTACTGGGGAAATCTCACAGGAGGTCTAGCTAGCTGGCATTATTAGACCATTTTTTCTTATATGACTGATGTGAATGCCATATGAATTATGTCTAACACCAAACTGCAAGTAGAAGGAAAATTGTGTGTAGATGAAGAAGAAGGCGGGAAAGCAACTAGCTGTCATCACCATCATATATTTTTCACAGTAGGCAATAAATTATTTTTGTGATCCTCTGGAAAATTACCTGTAATAGAGGAATTAGCTGTTTCTCATTATTATGTAGATATTGGGTATATTTAAATTCCTGACAATGCTGAAGAAAAGTGAAATGCTAATTAGCACATAATTTTTCTGTAAATGACTCTGTCCACAACTGAGGAAGTCTGTCAGGACTGTCAAGAGAGAATTGTGCTGTTTCTTCTGTTGCCTCTTTTTTCTCCTGTGGTTCACAAGTCAGCTCCTGAATGTTAGCAGTTTCAGCTCTTGCCATCCTGCATGTCCAAAAGCTTATTTCTCAATACATGTGTGGTTGTCTTCAATGCACCTAACGTAACCCAGTCCTTACAGAGTACATTAACAAAAAGGAGAATTTTTGGACACCTAGTAGAATTGTGTTCCGTTTGGAGTGTCTTCCCTGAACACACTATATCTTATCTAGATCCATAATGATGTGAACCAGTCTAGGTTATGTTTCTTCTTCTCCCCCTACTTCTGAATAAAATCAAAACAATCTCTTCCTCTGAGCTAAAGTCATATTTACTATTTAGCTATTCTTGCTTTCTGAAAATACAAAACCCCTCTCAGTTATTACTGGAGGAGGCTAATGGGTTTCCAGCTACTCCTTCCTCTGTCAACCTGTCTTGTCTATGCAACATAATGTCAAGACAACCAGGTGAGATGCTCAGGTCAGGAGCCCAGAGCAGAGGAGTGGCTCGCTCTGTGGACATGGCTTTTCATGGGCAGGATGACTGAATTCACACAGGAAGCAGAGCTGGATGGAGATGAGACAGTGAGAATGGAGATGGTGGCTGTATGTTGGTGGAGGGACAGCAATGTATGGGAATGAGAGAAGGTGGTGTGTGTGTGTGTATATGTGCATGTTTGTATTGCATACTGCAAAGAGAAAGGGGTAGAGTGACCAAAAATTAGGATGCAGGCTCTGGCTATTGGAAAAGGCAAAGAAATAGTAATTAGAATTAAAGTAGCAGCTAATAAAGAAAAAACATAGGGGAGAGGGGAAGGATATGTTATTCTATATAGGGAATGAAGGAGAGACAAAGGGAGAGGACTAGAATGAATTGAATGAAGGCAATAAGTTAGGAAAGGTATGTTGGTATTCAGCTTTCATTTGTATTTATTTCTCTCATGGCTGGCTGGAAAGAGAAAATGACAGTAGAAGAGATGAGCAGAATAGTAGAAACAGAATGTTGATAAGAAAATACTGTAAATATAGGCACTTGCAAACAAAGTAGAAAAGTTCAAAGTATCTCTGTAGGAGCTTGGGAAAGATTTAACAGTGGGAAGGAAAAAAAATAGTAATTCCAAGGTTAGCTTTTAAAAATGTCTTTATTTTTTGTTTGTTTGTTTGTTTGTTTTTTTAATACTTACACCACTATTTTTCTTCCATTTTCCCCCCTTCTGCATCATCATTTTTGATTCTGCCACAGATGTCTCAGCTCTCTTGACCACTAGTTTTTTTTTTTCCCCTTCAGAACACTTCCCAACTTGGATTACAGCCACCTGCCCTTGGACTTGTATCTTCAGCATCTTCTGGGAGGTCTGGAAATGGCCCTTCTTATTGACATGCTTCTTGGTGTAAAAGAGCCTTCTCTGCATTTTACATTTCATACACTGATTTCCTTTGTTAACCCCCTTTTCCCTGACCCTGTCATTCCTATGTGTTCCATCTGGCACCTTCTGGGCTTTTGCTGTTTGCTGTGAGAAAGTGACTTTTGGTCAGGTGGGGAGTACCTGCACCTCTGCCTCTTTAAAGCACTTGTCCCATGTCTAGGCTGCGCCTGCAGTGACCCACAAGTACTTGCCCTGGTTTTTGGTTTGGTTTGTTTTCTGTCAAGAGCAACCTCTGTGACTTGCGAAGGTCTGGAAGCGGGTTGCTTGTCTTGTGGCCAACAGGATAGCAGGAGTATGAGGGCGAGTGGGCTTCAGGCTGCTTGCAGTTGACATGGGTAGGGGTGGGTGCAATGAAGCAGGAAACATTTCCGTGTCAGGGGACAGGACGTCGCAATTTCCCTTACTTGTACTTATGAGCCACACAAGGATATTTGCAAGTACAGGCATATTTAAACTCCGGGTAATGCGCAGAGGGACTGAGGTTGTGGTTTTGAGCCAATTCAGTTAATTTGACAGCAACAGCCAAATAGGGAGTCTTGTGTCCAAGCTGATACATAAATTGTAAAAAGTAGCCTAACTCCGAACTCTGTATCCAGTTGTAAATAAGGTGCACAGCTGATGCGTAGAAAAGAAAATCAGGCCTTGATCTCTCAGAGCTGAGAAAAGGAAATCCATGGATCCATCAATGGGATTTTTTGTGTCAGCACCCAGTGATAGGTGCCCCCAGAAGGATGGGTTTTTATCATTAGAATGCTGTCCAAAACAAGGGTTTGCTGACAGCCTCAGCTGCTGCCATGTGGGAATTAAATGTCTTGGGATCCTTTGTAATCATGCCATTCAAGGCTCAGAAAAAAAATTGTTGCTCATAAAAATAATCTCCTACGGGCCTTCAACCTTAATAAGCTTGTGATTGAATTATAAATTTATAAGCATCATAAATTTATAATGTAAAATCAGTAAAAATACTACTTAAAACTGTTTTTCACCTTGTTTGCAATTTTTTTTTCCATGAGAGAGAAAACATGGTTCTGTGGGGCTTCGGTAGGCATGTAGATCCCTTATATATCTGTAGACTGAGATCAGAATAGCTGAGGAGTAGAGAAGTGAATACTGACTGAAAAGTTTGGTGAAGGGCTTATGTATTCTTTACCTTCTAATTTCAAACAAAATTCAGTAGCGGTTGAAAGCTGGTAATATTTGACACATGTGAAATGAAGTAGTGGATTCAGTTCAGTATCTGGTCATCCAATATAAATACAAAATGCAGGTAGACTAAGATGATGTAAGCCTCATAGACATCTGCTCTGGATCAGAGGTGGCTGTGAATTTATTTATTTATATATTTGTCCTGGACAAATGGGAAAGCCCTCCTCAAAGAGGGATACTGAAGGTATTTAAATGTGTTTTATTCAGCCAGATGTATGTAACTTTTCTACTTTTCTGTTCCCTGGGAACAGAAGAGTACTCAAGGTTTAGTAGTTTATGTAACGGGAATTCCTATGTTGCATACAGTCACGGACACTGAAGTTTAAAAGAACGTCTTAAATAGTAGAAGGTGGAGTGCTGTGGAATAAATGTGTTTCACAAATCAGGCTATAAAGTCTTTAATGGTGAATGAAATACATGAATTTCATGATGTGACATCTTCAGATTACATTCCTTAGAACACATTCATTACATGGATGTTTCTTGTTGTTAATATAAAGGTGTGTGCAGGCTTGTGTCAGTATATTTCTGTGTCGACAAGCAAAAACCAACTTTGGGTTTTTTGGAGCTGATATCGGGCATATTGCCTTTTTGTTTTAGATGAAACTTACTGCTCAGAAGCTGTAAAAGAAGATCCTCTTGGAGCACAGATAGTTTGTGTAAGTTTGGAAACTTCCTGCTAATGAGCCTTTAAATTAAACTTAACCATGCTGGGAGAAGGACAATACCCAGAACTGTAGTCACAGACTCTCATCTTCTTCCTTTGTGAATCACCATCCCAGCAGTGCATAGTGATTCTTTTGGATTCGTTATTGTCTTTTGCCTCTGTCTAGTTTCAAAATGTGCATTATCCCGCATGCTAAGCATCCTTCTCTGTTAAAAGAGAAGCAGAAATGCTGCCTGCTGTTAGAACTAAAGAAAAAAAAAAAATCAAGCATCAGGTAATAGTTCTGAAGAAATTCTGAAGAATGGAAATTCTTTAAATTGTCTAAAATATTCACTGGGATAGAATTTAGGATTTTGGCTGTAGATGATTGTCAGGAGGAAATAAAAGTACTGTGAAAGTCATCTGCTTTTTCTAACAGTATTTGACATTTATGAAAGGACAAATGAGCTTTGTGGAGAAAGTACTGCACTTTGGTTATCAAGTTTTTGGCTCTCCCACAAACTTCCAGTGGAACTTTATAAATGGCTTTAATCTATTTTTTTTTTCTGCTTTATTAATCTCTGCCTACTTCTGTCATCACACTGTAAAATGGGGAAAATGTTACTCCAATGACACTTGCATAACTCTTTTGAGCTACAAGCTTTTAAAACAGGCATTTTTCTTTCAGTTTGTTGGTGCAGCACATTGGGGACTAGATACAAGTTGGATTTTTGGCATTGATACAATAATTAAAGATTTTCTTAGTTTTGTATAGTTACAGACCAATAATATCTTCTGAACATGACCAAATGCAGAGATGTGTGCATGTCAGGAAAGGAATGTATTAGAGGAATCTGCAGTTTTAATACAAGTTTAAATAAAAATAAGAGTTTATACATCAAATGGTATGGAAAACATCAAGTTGTCTGCCTTTTATTATTGTGAGATTGAACACCCCGATGGTAAATTACACATGATAAATTTGTCAGGAAATTAAAACACTGAATAGTGGACATCCAAGTGCTATCAGAAGAATCTTCTGTCCAGTGGGAACGTTGGCACTAGCAAAAGGATACCTGTGATAATATATAATTTTAATTGGACTGTGTCATGACAGGCTGACCAGATGCCAAGAAAAAAGCCTTGGAAAAAAAATAATATGAAAGGAAGACAAGGTAATGACTGTATCTATATATCTTCCCATTTCCTTTAAACTAAGTGACAGTTTTTAATCTCTTAAAATTAAATCTCTGTTCTAGATTTTTCTTTCTTTTTTTTTNTAGACATTTGTTTCTCTTTTTTTTGAATTTTTTTTTTTTTTTTTTTTTTTTTTTTTTTTTAGGCTGCAACATTGCAGTATCTTCTACAATCAGTTCAGGGTCTTCTGAGGAACTGGATAGAGGTGAAGAAAGAGTGCAGTGCTCCCATTGAAGAGGAGGTGGAAAGGGGCTGCTATAGGATTTCTCCTTGAGGAATCTCCTGTTAAACTGCCAGTGTCATAGGCAACTATGCAAAAGGATACACAAAACTTCAATGCAAAAGCATGAGTTAATCTCTACATGGAAGTCACAGACAGTCTTAAACAAACAAACAAAACAACCCTCATGTATAATCACTTTGGGGCTCTGATGGTTTTTACCCCATAGACAAAGGACCTGAGGTGTAAGCACCAGCTTCAGCTGTTAGTTCAAACCTACATGCAGAAGGCCCCAAGGCTGAGTCCCACATCTGAAGGACCGGGGAGCTAAACCCAGCCTAATCTCATAGGAAGGTTCGGTGAGAATTTTTTTTCAGAGCTCTTACTCTTGTTTCCACTCCCATGCAGCAACTACAAGCCAGTTCCACCTTGTTTCTCCTTTGTAGACTGTTCAGCCTACTCACAGATGAGACCCAAAGTCCATCTGATGCTCTCCTTGAGTCAAACCCATAATTCAGAACAGATTTTCTTCCATTCTGATTTTGTGAGCATGCATCGCTCTTGATGTACATCACTTGGTCAGAAACTGCATAAGAACAAAGAAAAACAATTTTATCTTTTTCTGCTTTCACATAGTATAAACTAATAACCTCAGAAAAAAGCTGTGTCTATGGTCTACTGTTTGAGAATATAATCACTTTATTGTATGCCCTGTCCTGCAAAGTGCTGCAACTCATATCCTGTCCATCAAAATATGTACACCTGTTGATTCAAAAGCTTGTGCCTCATTGTTTGTTACGTTGGACCAGGATCAAGTTTTGTGTCTGTAAGTTGAGCGTAACTACTTAAAAAGGAGCCCTGCTTTATCAATCATTGTGTAACTGGTGTCTGTTGGTTCTGGTGAGGCTACTTGGCTCTGTTCTGCATTAGGGAAATGAACATGTACATTACTGTATTGAGAGCTTGTTGAACTCAAATAATTGGAAAAAAAAAAAAAAAAATCATGTTCTGGAGCCCCAGGAAATGGATTAGAGGCTGTTAATATGGTATAAAGAAATTTTCTAGTGTTTGGGTTTTTTTCCAAAATGAAATACATGTCATTTTGGTAGTTGCAATATTTTTTAATTGATGTGGTTTTTTTTTTGAGGCTTGACATTAGGCAAACATAACTTGAGGCGCTTAAAACATCATACTGCAATGCAGAGTAATCGAAACAAGGAAAGCCAAACAACAGCAGCAATAATAAAACTTAAATTATTGATGGAAACTCGTAAAAAAAGTCTTCAGATACACTTCTGTGTTGATTAACACGAGATTGTTTTTGAAGCAATATCAGAAGTAACTTTGAGAATTTGACCCTCAGGCTTGAAAACATGTCTGTTACAGGGTTAGCTCCCTCCTTCAAAAGTACATGCCTTGTGTGCATTATTTAGAAAATATCAGTGCTAAAAACATGGGAAAACAAATTAAAGCATAGTTTCACACTCTGGCACCATGGAGGAGGGAGGCAGGAGGTGTGGCAGTCTTCTGCCTTGTACTCTGCTAAAATGGACTCTTTTCTGTGAGAAGATATCTCCTTTTTCTCATCAAGCTCCCAGCTGCCTGAGAACATCTTCTCTTGGCTCCTTGTAAGCTTCCTCCAGTGAAGGTGCCATCACCTCTCAGAGGATTCATGTCTCACAGTCAAACTCTGTATGTGTGCATATATATGTGTATAGATATATATATATACTTTTAATTCTTCCAAGTTGCAAAAGAGGCTCTTCCCCCTTACATTAATTTCTCCTTGCCAGCCTCTAACATTAATCTTTGAGTTTTCTGATAACCTTGTCAATACTGTGCTGTTAGCCACTGTTATTTCTAGCTTTTAACAGTGGTCCATCATGCAGGAGTAACTTCTTGAATGCAGGTGCTGTTGACTTTTCTGTCACTGTGGCAAGGACATCTGATTTATTGAGTGATCTGATCTTTTCAAAGATTTAAGGGGAAAAAAACAAATAGGGTGCTCAGCCTAGTGGAAGTCTGGAGAGGCTGGAAAAGCTTATGATATGCCTGTGCTCACCTATAGCCGCTTCATGTTTGTCTGTGGGTTGCAAGTTGAGTGTTATACTGTGAATAAATGCTGAGGATGTGGCCTGGGTTTCTACACTTCTACTTTATTCAAATAATTATGAATCACTTGGGCTTTATTTTAAAAAGCTCTTTAAGAACAAAAAAGGAGTCTTTTTCACTAAATATAAAACACTGCAAAAAACAGCCTTACAATTGTTCAGTGTAATGAAGAAAGCAAACCAGAGCTGCATGGCGGTGTTTGCTCTCAGTGAAGCTGGTGGGAGAGGTGTGGAGGGTAAGAGGGCTGCACATGACTGACTGCAGCATTTCTGCCTCCCACTCAAGCAGCACGTGGCAGGTTACCCTTGGTGGCCGTGAGCCCTCTGCCACAGCATTTACTTTAAAATTATAGTTTCGCTTGGACCAGATACTGCAGCACAAGTGCAGGTCCCTTGTTGGTGCCACATTCGATTAAAAGGACACAGAAGAGGTGCTCAGGGGGGTGTCTGTGGCGCCATGTCCGATCTCATCACTCAACAGAGCAACCTTGGGTGCTGATGCACTGCTCAGCCCCACTGTCAGGTGGCCCGAACACGTTGCCCATCCTAGGGTGGCCTGGCGCCCCGTCCCCATGCCAGGGTGGCGTATGGCAGCGCTGCGAGGGGTGGCTGTGGCAGGGCTGGCAGCTGGCTGAAATGTGGGGGGGCAGGTGGTGCCAGCCTGGTCGCAGTTGGGGTAGCAGTGAGGTATGACCACCATGATGGGCTTACAGATGTCATTTTCCACGCTACTGGTTACAGCATGTGACAGACACCTAGCGCTGTTGCACAGCCAGGCATGGCTTTAGGAACCGGCGCAACAGCCTGAGGACTTGTCTAAAATTGTTTTTTCTGCAGAAAACCATGTGCTGAGGATGGTGCATATGTGTGCATGCAGAGAATGAGCCTTCCAACTTTTCTGCTTATCCTTTCTCATTTCGTGGCTTTTTTTTTGTTGTTTTATGTTTGTTTTTTTTTTTTTAACCTGCCAATTACATCCCACTTATTCAAAACTCATCTCAGAAAGTGGCCATGTGAGCCAAGATGCCTCCTGCTGATACAAACAATGGGCTAATGCTGATGAGCTGAGCTCTCTCCTGTGCTTATTGTTTCAGATTGGTGTAGAAAATTTAAAAGTGACTGGTTAACATCGTGTTGAGTTAGAGGGAATCATGATGACTTAGATGAGGTGAACATGACAGTTATTTTAGAAATTGTTTTTTTTTGTTAGCAAACCAAAATTCAGAGCAGAAATATGCACACAAGTAACTCCTTAAAGTTTTGTGATAAGGAGCGAAAGGAGGAGGAAAAAATAATAGCAAACATTGATGAGTATGTTTCTTAGCTTTTTAAGCTTTGAAGAGTTTAAATTGGGTTAAGATGTGAATTTTTGGTTATACTTCAAGTAATTGAGTTGACTGGTATGATTGGCTTGACATCTATTACTGTTACATGGCAGATTCATCAGATTAAATTCCAGAAAATCTTGCTTGGAAAGGTTTTCTTTCAAAACTAAAAAAAACCAAACCAAACCAAACCAAAAAAACAAACCTGTAAAAACAAAACAAAAAGCACTGCTTCCTGATTTTAACAGAAAGATCAGAGACATTTCCATGTCTCTCCAAAGAGATGCGGTGTGCTTTTTTTTCCATAACTAGTGATTTATAATGATATCTGTAGTCACTGTTGGGAAGGTAAAATGAACATATTGTAATTTATTACCAGAGCTGGCAACTGAGATTTAGACTGTATTTCAAGATTTCTAGCCTGTGCCAGTGGCTTGCCAATATTAACTCTATTAATAGTATTGTGCATCATAGTACCTGCCTATAAAATGTGCATATTTTGTTGTCTTTACCTCAATTTGCAGTACTCTTAGCTTTAATTATCTTACTAAAATGTTATTTGAGATCCACAAATGTACATATTTTGGAAGCATTTTAAAAGGCTGCATAGTACCTGGTCAATCACATAAAAAACGATCATGAAGAGACAATTCTTCAATACTCAGACAGTGTTCAGCAGAATTTATTGTGTTAACCTTAACTTATTTTTAATTAAATAAGTTTGCAAGTTCCAGTGTATATATAGTGTACAATAAGAGCAGTGACACTTTTTAAGAAGAAACTCTTGTTGGGAAAATATATAAGATAAAGTATGATGAGCATCTGAAAATCTGTTCTGGTAAGCTATTCTCCAAAAGAAAACTTCAGAAAACGTAACTTGCTTGGGAATTAATTTTTTTTTTTAAAAGAAAAGCATTTTTTCATGTTTTATAACATGAAAACATAAACCAGTTAGTGATTTTTTTTATTTTTTATTTTAAAAAAACAAGGGACTGTTTTCCTTTAGCTCTTTACTCCCAGTGGAACTGGAACATGGAAAGCATCTTTGGCCACAGTGATTAAAGCCAAGGAATCCCAGGTTAGGATAAAAATGAATGTATGGTTCTGATCACTCTGTGTTCCTGAAACATTCTTTCTCTCTCAGTAGATATCTATCTTTTTGCTGACTCATGCCACCTACTGCATGGGAAATTGCTCTCTACATGTAAAAATTAACAGTCCTGGAAGGAAGAATATGAGATTGAATTCTTCTTTGGGCAAAAAGTGTAAACCAGTTATAGCGTGCTGAGGTTCTGTTTGGTTAACTTCGCTAAAGAATAGGCTTTGACTAGTTCATTTGCACAGACAAAGATTTTCACTGTAAAATATTTGAAAGTAGCTTAGCAGGAGAGATATCAGTAGGTTTCCTAAGAAACAGGTTTCTCTGTTCTCAGGGTTGGGTTTTTTTTGGTTTTTTTTTTTTCCCCCCTTCCTTCTCCCTGAGGGGGAGATTGGGGGCTGCTGAAGTGGACATAACTGATGACACTAAAATCAGAAGTTGGATTTGCTTTGCAGTTTTGAAACAGTTCTTAATATTATGCTTTTCAAGTGAGTTTTTGGTGGGGCAAGAACAGGGCAAGAACATTGACATTTAAGAAACCAAGAGCTGTTTACTTTGGTTGTACTCTGTCTGTCTGCTTTGGATGGGAACTGGCACTAGCTCTACCACTTTTATCTCTTATTGTACAAACTATAGCAGAAAGCTGATGATGCATCATCCGTGTTGTAGCCAGACTGGCAAAACCACCCCCTCAGCCCATAGGTTAATGGGAGAGAGTAGACTGGAAGGTTAGGTTTACTGAGTCCCTAGTCTGGAGGCTTATTCATTGAATATCTCTCGCCCTAGGAAGGGGTTTTAGCTTTTCTTTCCTATGAGAACAGGATTTCCTTAGATGAAAAGTCCTGGCTATCTTCTTGCTGGGGAAACATTTAGTTCTGTAGTGAAGGAAAACTCCACCATGAAGCATTTGAAGTTTAGGACAGGAGTGTGCTCACTTCACGTAAGTGGTGATGATACAGTACAGCACTGAGTCTAAATGAGAGCTCTGTTTTTGTTGACTTTATGGTATTCTTTAAACAGGGAAATCCTTAACAGTGTTACATTGTATCTTTCCAAATTATCCAATTCAAAATACATTTAGTACTACATCATTTGGTAGTGATGATGCAGAACATTCCTGATGTAAAATTGACAGCATAATTCACTTGCAGGGCATATATTGGCATTACATTATGAAAACCCTGAGTTTCACAATGTGGTGTTATCACTGCTGTGGAAATCACTGGCTGCTGTGTCTGCTTCTCTAAGGAGCAGAGAAACTTTGCCCTTGGGTAAAGCGACTGCAAAAGTGGAAAAAAGAAGAAAAAATTTAAAAAGAGGGGGAAAAAAATTCCAAACAAAACATCTCCAAAGCCCAACACATTTGTTCAGTGATTCTATTTTGGGCATGGGCACACTTCATCTATTTTAAATATTTGTGGTTTTTTTCTGTAATTGGCTGCTTATAATGGCTGCTTCACCAGTATCTGCTGAAATGATGCAAGAGTACAAAACCAAACCCTGGAGTGAACTGTCCTGACTTGCAGATTGTTGATCCTGAAGCTTCCTGGCTTACTTCCCTTCCTGTTGGTATAATTGTGTCATTTGGGAGAAAAGCAGGGGTGGCCAAAATGCATCCTAGGAGCAAAAAGCCTCAGCTCAAGTGATGCTGAACCCTTGCAACTTCCTGCAAAACCTGCAGCACCTTCTCCAATGTACTCATTATTTTGCTGCATCAGGCACCAAATGTGGGTATGTTCACTGCTGTCTACAGCAAGAACTTGATGGCCTTATAACGTTATAGGCACGAGGCCGCAGACTCTACTGTTTGTGTGCCCTCTGTGAAGAAATGCTCCGTATTGGTCAGAAGTCAAACCAAGAACAAATGGGAGGCTTTCAGAAATAGTGAAGTAATAAGAGACCCTAAATAATAGGAATGAGTGCAATACAGACAGCTTTTTTATCTCTCTGGGAAATGTTGAAATGCCGGTTTCACTCTTTTAGTGTTCATATGAAGCATTGAAGACAATTTCAGCATCAATTTTGTCTCCATTCTTTACAAACTCAGGTGCTTCTCTTCTCTTCACCTCTCTACTCATCATTCATCCATCCACATATACACAGTCCCCCTGCACCCACCTTTCCCATTTACACATCCTTCCGTTCATTCAATGCTATATTTTAACCCATCACACAACTAATAAGAAAAGTATAACAAATTATTTGAGAGGCATTTTGGATATCCCACGCTACTTCAAAGTACATGCACTAAGTTAATTTTTCATGTAGTTTCAAAGTTTTCTTCTCAGCTGTCAGGATGAGATATATGGGTTCATAGTATTCCCTGCTGCCCTGGTGCAAATGATGTAGCTGGGGAGTGGTATGTGAGGAGCTCTGGTTAATAATCTGGGTGGTATTAGATTGAAGAGTACTTAAATTTAAAAGAGCGCTGGATACTTTTTTTCTAGGTTAGACAGAGTTGAACATAACACAGTGAAATATACAGTCTGTATTGCAATGATACCATATTCCAGCCCTGAAATACCAAGGAGCTTCTTCACACCAGTTTTACAGCTGCAAGAATTGAGGAATGTAAAGCTATAGTGGCATTTCCTCCCTTTGAGGAGGTGAAGGTCAAATAATAGCTCTCCCACAAAGTAAGAATATAAGTATATCTTGTGAAAATATTGTGTAGCAGTCAGATGGGGTGCACTATGGAGAATTTTGGCTTTTCTTCCCCCCCCCGGAGAAAATGATTCTTTAAAATGTGTGACTATGGTAAAAACTCACTGTATAGGTTGGTAAAATTTTATACCTCACAGAAGGGGTGAGTATGCAGAGTACATGATCTACTGCAATATACACTACTACTACGCACTACAATAGACTGAAAAAATGGAAAATTGATATTCTGACATAGTTTCATGTTAAGGAATTGGAAATGGAGTCTTTGGCCCCTTGCTATCTTGTCATAGGGAATGAGACATTCCAGGCACAAAACTTTCTGTTGCTGTGATAGATAACTTATAGTCATTCTGCCTCTGTAGGCAAACACAGTGATATGTATCTCTGCAGCAATGTAGTTGTGCATACCTCTGAGCAAAACACAGTGGGAAGTGAAATGAGTACAAAGTACCAAAGGCAGATTACCGTGAGCTCAGCAAATACAATATGTATCTAGTCAAGAAATAAATATTCAAGAAATGGCAGAAATGATCAATATGGATGACCAGGGAAATACAGGAGGAAATCAAGGCCAGGAGAAATGCAGCCAAGACATCTATAATTTATTTCTTTTTTAAATGTTTTGCCAAGAAAATCCCACTGAGAGCTAACATCTCATTTCCAAGAAATCCCTTAGGATAAATCAGAAGTGCTAGCTCTGAAAAAGAAGGTATAGGAGGCAAGAGAAAAAAGGTAAGGAAATGATCAAGAAAGCCGAGATTGAAAATGAAAGGAAAATTACATGGGACGTGAATATGAATAATAAATGGTTATACAAATGTAAAGTATAAGGAGCAAGAGGTTGATGAGAGAGACTGCAGGCCCTATGGGGGAATACTGAAAGGAAACTTATGACAGAAGATGTGGATATTTCTATGAAACAGAATGACTTCTTAAAATCAATATTCACTAGGCAGATTGGCAGGGATACTTGGAGGAGTGAATCAGAAACATGGTTTTAAGTGGCTTGCTGGGTAGTTGGGAAGATAACTTTTTCCACATAGTTTTAAACTTTCAAGTAGTAGCAAGTGATGAAAACAGAGGAAGTTGTAAAATTTAATGAAAGATTTTGGTTTTGTCTTTTGTCTTGCTTCTAAGTAGAAACAGTAATGAACAAAACTGGAGTTCTGGGAAACCTCTTTACATCAGGAGAATCTAAAATTCTGGAGAATAGGGTAGGGAGATTATAATTTGAATTTAAATGAACAATTTAGGACTTTTTTTTTTTTTAACATATTTTACATATTTCATTTTAAAACCAGTTTTGGAGCTGGACTGGAAGAATACTGGATCTGTGGAATACTGGAATTGGGGATAAAGAGAGATTTGATCCAAGTTTTAGAACAAAACTGTCAGTACTTGTAATGTTTCTCCTACAACCACAGTAGCTCAGAATTATAGACATTTTCCATCATATATGATGGATAAGACCTCAATAAATCTTGTGCAAATGTCAAGTAGGTCTCAAGATATTAAAGGACAGCAGAAAACAGATGAAACTGTAGAATTTAGAGTTTAATTAATTAATTTAGAATTTAGAATTTAAATGTGATACAAGCCTATATACACTTTCATCCAGGAAGCTGAATCTAGACACTTAAAATTAGATATCTAAGTTGGTTATTTCAGGACTGAAGTTGGCTAAATTTCAGATTTATGTTCCACAAGCACAAGATCCAGCAGCTAATCAGACTTGCTGGTTGTACAGCATTAAAGTAAATGAAGCCACATTATTTAAAAGCCTTAATATAGATACAGATGTCAAATTCTAGTCGGACTATAGAAACCAAACTGGTCCAGATACAGCACAAGACATAAAATAACTGGTGTTTGTGAGCTTTGTTCATTATTAGATTTTCCAGTTGTTAATAGTTTCTAAGGTTGATTAGGGCACAGATGGTTCATTTTCTGAAGGATTTNAGGTTGATTAGGGCACAGATGGTTCATTTTCTGAAGGATTTTGAAAGATAAAAACAGTCTCATTCTATATAAAAGAAATTCTATACACAGAATTTTCTCTGACAGACTAGAATGGTGGATGTGGTTGAATGTATATTTATGGGTTATTTAAAATGTTCTATTGCAGGCAGAACAGTTCCAAAATTGACTTTATTTTTCATTATGTATACAGAAATTTAAGTGAAAATGTGTTTTTAAAAAATTGGTCCTTTTTCTTATAAAATAATAATTTTACATTTCTTGTTTTCCTTCCTGTTCCAGTTCTGGTTTTCCCATAAATTTTTGACTGTTGCTTTGATTTTTATGAAGGAGTTTAACTTTGATGTAATAACAGACTTCTGTAGAGTGTCGTTTAATCAAAATATATCCACTTCGTTCTCACAGATTTGTCTTTAATCCCTAAAGCTTTGACCCTCTCATGTGACAGACTGATGATTTGCTATAGAATTTGAACTCTTGAAAACCTTCAATTCTTGGGAGAGATATTGGCCAAGCAGGTAATTTAACTCCCAACATTATGATCATAATGGTGACCCACTGAGAATAATAGATTGATTATCTGCTAATTCAAGATAAATAAGATTTCTTTTAGATCTAATGGTGATTTCAGAGCTTAAAGGAAAAAAAATGACCCCCCCCCCTTTTTTTTTTTTTTTTTAAATTTTCTTTGGAGAGTGTGTGTGTCTACATATAAGAGTAGGAAAAAGAGAGATTCCTCTAGTCTCAATCAGTTATCAGCTGAATTTGAATTCACTGTGATGTAATGCTTATAGCTGGCAAAGAATTAAAAGGTAAGTGAGAAAATGGCATATGTGCACATGTAATCTTTGATTTAGGAAATTGTCCTGGTTTCAGTTGTT
>VZTL01003721.1:0-10301 GCA_013400535.1 Scopus umbretta
TCTCTAGCCAGTTACTCTGAGGTAATGTAGTTTAACCAAGCAGAAAAAGGTGAAAGTCTACCTGCAGCACTGGAAACTGAGTTTAATCACTTTGAAATTATTCTGTTTGAATGAATTTGAACTCTCACCAAGGAGAGAAGGGGAGGAATAAATCAGTCAACAGATCAGAGTTTCAAGGAGTATCTGTAAGTCTGCAGGCTGGCAGAAGCACGTATTTAAGCTTTTAAAATGTTCACGCCAGTCACTCATGAAACAATCAAAAGCAAAATCAGAAATTAAAATTATTTTGCATTTCATTACCTGAGCTAACATGTTCACAACTTTTGGTAAAAAGGAGACTGTCAAAAAAAGTCTGAAAAAATGAGAAGCACTTTATGAATTTTTCGAACTTATGACATTTTGTGCTGTAAGAGGCAAATAAGATGAAATTTTTACTAAATTTCTTCAAATATATTGACTTTTTACAATTGCTTTAAGAAGGCTGATGATTCCACTTCCCTTGATGGACACCAAGTAATCATTGATATCAACCAGAAAGAATATTGCATGTATTTAAGGAACATGATACTGACTTGATTGATCTTTTCTTTTCCTTAATGATGGGTGTTGGGCTACAATCTAAACAAGAATACCTTTTTTTAACTATTATAAAATCTTTAAGTTTTTGAGGTGTGTTCTACATAGAATGAATCTATGTACATATCTGCTATCAAAATCCTTGTACTTATCACGTAAAACAACTACTGTCCTGCAACTTTAAATAAATAAAATAAGATCATGGACAAGTTGCATTAAAAATTGCACAATCAGATCCCAGTTTTCAATGAGTATATTCTCTCCAAATATCTTTGTTTAGAAGTATTTGATTGTCAAATATTTTAATCATTATTTACTTGCTGTTTGCTTCCATATGCAAGCACTATTAAAGCAAGACCCATTATTTATTCAGTTGCCCCTAAATCTACAAGTGCATTCCTTCCTTTCTCATATACAGGTGTCAAGCCAAGCATTCTTTCATAGCTATGATGGTTTCAACTTTAATGACTTTTTCATAATTAACTGGAAAAGGAACATTCATGTCCCTTTATGAAAAGATCAGAATTATTCTGCAGCTTTCTTTTTTTCCTCAGAGGAAGCTGATTTTCTGGAAAGAGGAATCTCTTCCTATGACCTTTGGATTGATAAATGTGAAATTGTTTTCTTTGTTTGGTAAAGGGTATATATCCCATGGAACTGTCAGAACACCATAGCTATTTTAAAGACTGAAAATTATGGCAAGCCTGATCCTGACAGTCTGAGACCATACATAATCTGCAGCCTAAAAGCTCTCTCATCTCTGAAAAGGACAGCTAACAACTTAGTTTTAGGCTACATAAGACATCAACAATACAGTTGACTCCTTCTTGTAAAGTGTTTTGCTACCAACTTTTTCAATGATTTAAAAAAAATTCAAGAAGTTATCATTAACTCAAGATCCCTAAGCTTTGCCAGAAATTGCATGTGATTTATAATTAACCAGTTCTCTGAGAGGGACCTTAAACCGTGTAGTAAAACTCCATGAAAGGAAATTTATCACTCATCAAGGATTAGTCTTCCCTCAAGACATATGTAGAAGGACCAGGGGCAATTAGGGAATGAGAATTACTGTGTTGCTTACCAAACAGCATTATTCTGGGGATTCTTGAATTGGACACCAGGGAGCAGATGAACTTTACATGCTCTTCTGGACCTCAAGAGAGCCTGTTAAAATTTCACTGTAGTATAAAAATGGCCAAGAGGGGAAAAAATAAAATTGAGCTGTGTGGAATGGAAACCCTAGTGACTTGTAGTGGTTGTTTAATGATAAACTTCAACTTTGTAAAATTAACAAGTTCTTAAAAAAATATAACCTCTGTGATCATTACAGGGCACATATAATGGTATATTACTCATAGCAAATGGAAATCTGAAGTTGCATAAAGCCCATTGTGCTTCATGTCAGGTGGTACTCAATTATCAGTATGATTCATGAGACACTGCAACATAGAAATATCACATGAAATAATGATCACAGGGCTCAGCCTAGTATGCTACTGAGAAGATACTCTCCTTTTCCAAAGTAGGGTGCATTAGGAAGACCTGACTAACAAGGTGAATCCAGAGCTGTCTGCCAAGCTGTGAAGACTTGCACTGACATATTTCTTCTTTTAAGCCTAAAGCAATGTTTATAATACAAAGATCCCATAGTGGCACTGTCAAACCCAATGCATGTACAACATCTGAACCTAAGGAAACTGTAATTCAGCAGTGTCCAGGGAACACAATAAGTGAGGAATGTGAATGAACTTCAAGTTGATATGTGCTGGGGTATCACTGACAGACATGTTCATTTATCACTCTGTTAGGACTCATTCATCCCTCATATAATTAGCACTCTGTAAGGTCCTATTACTCACCAAAGGCCTCTGATTACAGTAAAATTGAATATTCCTAGCAAGTTTGACAGCTTATAGGAAAATCACTCTACTGAAACCTGTATTAATGCACTTAAATGACTTAAGAAGGTATGGATACCTCCCAGATGATATTGCTTTGATATACTTTCACAGTAAAAAGCTGACGGCTGGATCTGTGAATGTACTTCAGCACATTAGAACAGAAGTTTCCAACCTGAGAATCACAGTCCTTGATCCCTGATTTCAGCTACCACTTCTCCCTGCAGTCATCTATGGACTACACAGAGGTCAATTTTAGATCTCTTGGGCATTTAGAGTTCTATTGCTGAGCTTGAACAGGACTGTCTTCATCCTAAAAGAGTATGAACTAGATGCCCAGATCTCCTCAGGAACATCAAATACATGGTTCCCCTGCCAAAAGCTGCCCACCTGGTAAATACACCCAGATGACATGGTGAGCTCTGTACAAAACTTTGTCAGATAAGCTGGCATTGGTACCTTCCCCATTTCAGTGGCTTCTCCTAAATTTGTCCACTCATCCAGAATAAGAATTGTAAGAAATAAGAATAAGATCTAATCAACTCCTTTCCTAACAAGGATTCAAATTCATGTCTTCCCTGCCAGAAGAGCAGGCTAATTACCAAGCAACAGGCAATGCTGGAGTATGATGGTGACATTTCTCCAGCAAGAAAGACCTCATAGAATCCAGAAGTATTCATACATTAATAAACCAGAGGCTGTGGTTCGGAGTGATGTAGTGCCCAGCTCTGAAATGCTGAGAAATCTACATTCTAATCTCTGCTAGTGTTTGGTAACAAACAGTAACCAGCTAAGATTTATTTTCTTTCCCTCTACTGCAGACCTAAGGTCCTCTATTACACCAGAAAAGCATGCATGCAAAGTCCAAGGTCAAATGAGAAGTTTATAGGTCAGGACTTGCAGTATACTCTGTGACATCAGAGGCATTTCAAATAACCCTATTTCTTCCTGATTGTTTGAAACTGTTTCTCTTCACCACTCTCCTTATGCACATACATTAACAACACAACACCCTCTGTGTAACTCCCCCTCCCAAGAGAGGCAAAGTTGTATCATGTTTTTCATCCCTCATTACTATCTGTTCTCATTAACTCCAGCTTTGTTGTACAGTTTATTTCCAAAACATAAACATCAAGAAACTGATTATCTCAATGCGGAAGCAGAGGAAGATAGGGTCAGAGCAGACCTGACCGTAGCAGAATGGTTTTATCTTCTTTGTTCTCTACCAGGGCAATGCCTGGCAATACCATCTACAAAATTGGAGATGCCCTGAAGAAAGCATCAGCCTGTAAGAAGCAATAGCAGTAGGCAGTACTAAACTTCAAAGAGAGCCCATACACCCATTCAGAAAACTTGGAAGTGTTACCTACAGCTTATTTGAGACAAGTGGAGAAACTGAGACACAAGTCAACTAAGTGGAGATCCCAGCAAAGAAATCCAATAGCAGAGAACAGATCCAAGACAATTTCCCTGGTGTCATAAACTTCTACTTTACTCCCAAGACTATCCTTTCTTTCTTCCAAGCAATATGTGAAGAGTGAATTTATTTAACTGATCATCAGCTTGAATGACCTCAGTAGTCCCATGAATCTGAGTCCATTCAAACTTTACAGAGTAAAGGGAGTATCATACAACCACATCATCTTCACTTTAATCATGACACAGGGACAGCCAAGAAGTGCTTCTCTCCCTGCTTAGCTAAAACTTCATGGTATTTAGTTGATCTTTGGAATTCAAGTCTTTTTGATATAACTGTGCCAAATTATTTTTGGTTCATCAAGTTTCATACTTCTTGGCTGGATAACTGCCTTGACAACTGACCTTCTGTCAGTTCTTGAATTTAAAGACTGATCTTGTCTTATTATATATCCATGAAGCAGATGGAGACAAATTTTGTTTTAAAGGTAAAGATGGTAAAAAAATATATAATTTGGGTAGTACCATAAATTGATTTTGTTTGTGCATCATCTTGTTTCACTGCTAACAATAACAATAATAATAATTATTGCTACTAGTACTATTATTTTATTGTTACTGCAAGTCCCCTATACTGCGCAGACTGTCTGGAAAGCACTTACTCTCTGACACTTCTTCAAAGGCACCTGTGACAAGGAGTCTTATACAGCATAAACCAGCTAGCTTATGCAAGGCCAATTCCAGGTGGAGAATTCCATTTTAAACAAAAGCTGTGTACTGGAAATACACACACACAAATCCAGCCTATACATGCCACCTGCGCGATATGTCTCAAAACAGAAATCTAGCACCTAGAGGGCAGGCTAACAGTCTGGCAAAATAACTCCTCATGCAAAGTGCAAATTCAGAAGTGCAAGTTCTTCCAGGGATGTTGTGTGCTCAACACTTTGCAGACACACCCAGTCACCCTGCTTTATCACTTAAGGCCTCATTTGCACATGAACCAGCTGGAGGAGTAAATTAACATACCTGGAAGGCACAGGGCAGCATGTTAAGTGCACACACTTTGCTCTCAGTTACTTTGACAGCCCAACTCCAGCATTAAGCAGCATAATCTCAGCTGTATATTGTGCTGTTCTTCATCTGAATGTATAAAAGCTGTTCACCTACATCAATCACAACATTCTTGAATCGCTTTCATGCATATTCAAATTTATATTTATCTCTGGATTTTCAGAAGGGGGAGTTACTTGAAAAATACCCACAGTTTGAATAAATATGTCATTTGGGTTAATTTCCTGGGCAAACCTGCCATGAGATTTTCAGTGCTGGTTGCACAGACTTGCATAAATGGCACAAGGAAAATTAAGCATTTGTCTGAGCACCAGCTGCTGCTTCCATTCCCTTCCATTCCCCTGCTTCTCTCCTTGTTCTCACACAGAATCCCACTGGGTTAAAATTAGATGAGGGCTAGATGAGCAGATAATCTTAGATTTAACAGATTCACCTGAGACTCAGGAAACCTGTATTTTTAATCCAATATATGTTACTAGCCTTTGCTGCAACTTGATCTATCACTTTATTTCAGTTACTCTAGTTACCCTCTACCTGTCTCATCTGATGAGTCTTTGCTGTTCAGTTTGCTTGTGGTAGTGTTACAACAGACAGCCTGGTCCTGTTTCCCCAGAAAAGGTCTGCTTGTGCTGCTGTGACCTTCCTTATTTATTTTAAACTCAGTCATCTGTGCACAGTGGTCCTCCTGTGTAAGACTGAGAGAACTTGCCTGTCCTGCACTGGGAACACCAGAGAGAGCTTTGGGGGAGAGCAACGACACTGTGACAAACCAGCCTCCACCCTCTCTGCAGAGTTACAGAGCTAACATTCATAGTTTGCTGCAGTCATCCATAGATGACTCAAAGCTAAAGCAGGATTAGTAAGCAGAGCTGCACTTCCCAACTAGCAATCTGAGGATTTTGCAGGCTTTTGTAGAAATGACCTCACGGTGACTTTTGAGGAATAATATATTATAAAAACACCAGGGGAAAAATAATACAGGCTTGATTGGAGTGGAAGAAACTCCTCTGTATTGTATCATAACTTCCCAGGTCTCCTTTGTTTCATACATTGTCCTTAGAATTAAATGATACTCATTTAAAATTACTAGGTTCATGAAGCATAATGTAAAATTAAGGGGTATGTCAACTTAAAATACACAGTTCTCCATCACAGCAATTAATTGGTGAAATTAGTCATTGTTTCATAAACCTAAAGCAAGTAAAATATATGTTTTCAACTGACAAAAATGTCACCAATATCCTTTAATTATTTTTCCAACTAAGTCATTAGTATTTTCTTTACTCTTATAAAGACAGGTTTTTCACAGTATAGTATTAGCTTGCAGATATCACCACCTCTGCTCCCAGGTTGACTCCTTTCCTTTTTGTGCTGAATAAATAGCACTAAAATGCAGCTATTAAGAATAAAGGCCACCCTCAGGCTGTACGTGAGTGGCTCCAGATTTACCACAGCATAAATAAAAGCAGAATTAGGCCTACCTTTCTAACCAGGTTCAGATTATTTCCTTTTCTTACTTTGTCTGTGATTATCATGGGGCCATAATGAACCCAGTCCATGCTTTTCAATCCAATGGTAGGAAGGAATCATTATTTTATATTTTCTTAATATTTCTTCATGATTTAGGATGGCTTCAGTAGTTTGTCAGTTTCTGACTGCTACAGATATACACGGACTGAAAAAAAATACGCTTTAAAGAGAATGCTCTGCCACTGAGAACATCCATGGGCTAAGAACACACTCTGACTTAATGCCCACAAATTGTCACTCTGAAGTCAATTACCACTGAGCACAGGTCATGTGCATTCAAGCAGCTATAACTCATTCATTGTGCTATTCATGATCTCATAATATTGACTGACTGAGACAGAGCTTTTTGACCCTTTTACAGCCATTGTTAATGGAAATGAGATTTGACCCAGTAAAACTGGAGCTTCAGCTTGTTCTTTCAAAATTAAAACATCCATATTTGATCCTACTACCAAAAATCCAACCAAAGATATGATTATGAACTGTACTCCACAGAGGAATTGCGCCTGATGAGAGAGACATGCTCAGAAACCTTCAAACAATGCAAATTTTAATTTTAAAAATACTTTAAGCCTGAAATAACTCGTTTGAAACTGCTTGGTTTTACCAAATCCTAGAGCAGTGTCTAAGAGAGCCTTGCTGGGGTCTTTAGGAAGAGAGGCTAGTGGCACCACCTACACTGAATCTCCATCCATGCTGTTTTACAAAGCTGAGATACCTTTTAAATGTACCTGCTGCTGGGCACTGTAAAATCTGTGTAGGAGTCCTCCAAGGCTGCCTGCAGAGACCTTACCTTTGCAGCAGGGTCTGCCTGTAGCTGTAAGCGCCACGAACGCTCCTTCGGACTGACAAGCCCCCGAGATTTATGAAAGCTCCCACTTTGCCAGAATCTAGGGAGGAGAGAAACAGGAAATGGCTCACATTGAACTTGGGAGAAATAAAAAATTCAACTCAGAAACACTGTAATATTTCAGTTAATTAATTTAACCTGGGAACTACAACAACCTAAAGGTATCTACATGGATGCCACACTGGAGTAATAGCTCATCACCAAGTCACTCGCAGTACGACTACATGCCCAACCACCTGAATCCTTGTAGACATGCCTCTAGGAGCTAAAACCTCACTGAGAATCAATAGATTTCAGGAGTCTAAGACACTGGTATTATGTCCCCTACAAGCCATACTACTTCTTGGTCTTACTATGAACAGCTTTAAATGAATACACATCAGCTAAGGGATTTCCATTCCTAGACTGCTTGAAGGGTCAGGACTCTGACTTCAAAATTAATTAGTGAACATTAATTACTCAACAACAGTTATGAAACATTTAAAAGGGAAAGGAATATCCAAAAATACCATTAGTAAATACATTCCTGAGGAAATGATTTAATTAGTGTTTAATTACTATTAAAGAAATTTATTATTTGCTAAATATTAATTACATAAAGCACCATTTTTAAACTGCTGGTGTTATTCATAATTTAAATAACTACTTTTATCTATGTATTTATTTTCCAGTGTTAAGTGGGTCATTTCTCATTAGGAGTAGAACATAGCAAATGCTTTATACATGGGATTGATTGCTATTCTGGCTTGACCCCAACTGCAAGCATGGCATCTTAGATACCAAGACACAATTCCTAGCCCTTTGGAGTTAAAAAACAGCTCTTTTATGTGATAGCAGAAAGGAGTTCCAATCTTCCAGGCAAACCAATACTGCCCCTTGATTGAAGAAATAGGTACTAATTATCCAAGATGTCCTGGATATTCAACAGCTGCTACAATGAATTGCATCAAAGATCAGGTCTGAATCCAGGTTTTTTGTCATTGATTTCTGCCCCCTTCAGAACTGGGATGACTTCACTAAAAGCACCAGGAATCCTTTGTCCCCTGCACAACCAGCCCTTGGCCATGATAACACTCCTTTGACAGAGTGTTACAGTGAGTAATAAAATAAATCATATGACTATTTCTGTGAGCAGTTTGGAGACTGAGAAAGTGATTCTTATTTTATTTTGGTGTGTTTGCACTTTCCGAGGTGATCTGATGGTTCTCGCAACACCATTTGTGTTCTGCTTAGGAATAGAAAAATAGTAATTTTCCCCAAGTCTTCATATTGGACAAATTATGTGGACAAATTGCAAAATAGTTGCATTTAGTGCCAGATTATCTAAACCTTTGGGAGTAAGTGAAATACAGTGGTTGCTGAGGAATGAATATAATTCCTCAGTTTTCCAAAGGATATCTGATATCGCCTTAGGTCTCATTCCATCCTTCACTCTGTTTAAAGGTGTTACAGAGCAGCCTGACTCCTACTAGGTTTAATTACATTTCTTATCTCACAGATCTCTCATAACTAGAGTTATGATTTCTTTTCACAATTCACTGCAATTTCAAAATGAAGCAGGAGGGAAAAAACAGTATTTGCTCATGACCCAGATTGCTCAGTTAAAAAAAAAAAATCTCCTGCTGTTTTTTAATTGGAACCATCTGTTATTCCACTTCTTCTTGTAAAGAACAAAAAATTTAAACTCTGGTCTAGGTGTCATCTCTATGTAGCATGAAAATTTAGTGCTCTAAGTTTGGGGGGGAAAGGTGTTAGGAGACGTTGCAGCTGATATACTAGGCATCAGCACTGATATTAGAGACAAGGAAAAACCTACACAAACCTCATTAAAATTCTAAAATAAAATTTAACCTTTTTTTTTTCCTGATATCATTTGCTGAAAATATTTGTGTGGTTTTTGTTTCTTTTTTCATCCCTCCTCTAGTCAGGCAAAACCAAAACACTGTAAAACTCCCTTTCTTTTGGTGTTTGGAAACATTCCAGTTAATCTTATATTTCTAAGGACAGAGATTCTACAGCTTCTCTGGGCATCCTGACCCAGGGATGAATGAGCCTCACAGTGATTTTTTTTCCCTCATATCAAATCAGAATTTGCCTTGCTCCAACTTGGGTCCAGCTGTTCTCAAGTCCTCATAATTTCAGAACAGTCTGATTTAACTTCCTAATGGGTGGTTATAGAGAAGATGAGAATGAAGATAACTGTCCTTGGCCTTCTCCTCTCCAGGCTGAACAAAAACCTCTCCTAGCACATCCAGGCCCTCAACCACCTTGGTGATTCTCCTCCAGTTATTCAACATCTTTTCTATACTGGGAAGACCCAAACTGAACGTAGCACTCCAGATGTGGTCTCACAAGTACTGAATAGAGGGGATCAATCATTCACCTCCACTTGCTGGCTGAGCTCCAGCTAACACAACTCAATACACAGTTAAAATTTCATAGCTGTAAGTAAGACATGGCATACTTCATGCTTATCCCATTAAAAATAGATAAAAAATTACCTAGGATCAGAGACTGAAAATATTACATTAACATCCTGACTGTATATGAAATTGGACCACAAAGAGGTGTAAAAACAAGAGAAGCTCAAAATGTATTCATTTTCAGATCAGGAAATATCAATGCAAGTAAATTCCATCCCAGAGTGCAAAGATGTAATCATCTGTGGTAGTTTACAGCTAGTACCTCATTGCTATTTCTGAAATGGTGTTATTGTTCATTTCATTTCTTCATCTCTATTTTCCCTGGAGATGATCATGCACTAACATTGGGGCCACTGAAGAGGAATGTGGGGAGGGATCATCTGGTAGATCAAGAAAATTAAATTATTAATATGGAAAAAATTATTCCTGCATCCATCAATGGGAAACTTTTAAAAAATAACTTCAAGTTTAATTTTGCTTGTATTGGAGAATCATATTGATACAGATTTGCTATTAGATGATGTCCTGGTTTCA
>VZTL01003723.1:0-15469 GCA_013400535.1 Scopus umbretta
ATATATATATTTATATATATCAATGCCCATAAAAGACGTGGGCCCAAAAGAGTTTACAAAAGGAAGAATGGAATGAATACATGACTGCGACTAATAAAAAAAGGAATGTTTTGTATCGAAAGTTAAAAAAAAACAAAACAAAAACAAACAAAAAACCAAAACCAAAAATCAAAAAACCCCCAACCAACAAACAACCCCAATGATTATTTGTGTACTGCAAACTGGGCCTTGCTTCTCTATAAAGAGGATTTAAAGATGCTCCTTTCTTTCCAAGCAGGTACAAAGGATGCCCTGGGCAGCACTGCACTGGGATGGCAGGAGCATCCTGGGCTCCCGCCCCGCCGTTGCAGCCGCCCTACGGCAAAGTCATCTGAAATGAAGAAGCTAATGGCTCAAAAGGTGAAAAAACCCCAGCGAGTCTCAAAACGAGGGCTCTTTCCCCCCTCTCCACACCTGCACCGGCCCCGCAGAGCGTCCCAACCTCACCCGGGGAGTGGGCACCGCTGCGAAACGAATCCACGGCACCGGGAGTTTGGAGGAGACAAGCTCCGACGTCTCGGGAAAAATCTTTCCGTCCCTGGCAAAAAGCTGAGCGAAGTGATGGAAAGAAACGAACGTGGCATCCTGACAAGCTCCTCTGATTTTTAAAAAGAAACCGGCTCAGCACGGCCAGCCAGCAGCTCTCAGGAACACAAAAATGAAATAAAAAGCTTTGCCACGACTGAGAGGAGAAATACAAAAACCCGCCAGGGAAGAGCTGACAACAGAAACAATCGTGTAAATGTGGTTACTGCCCACAGCGTGTGCACGGCAAGAGGAAAATTTAAAGTCAGTCACCAGATTTGGCAGCCAGATTAATTTTAGGTCACAGCAGCAAAGTGGTCAGTTGAAAAAAAACAAACCACAACACCTCCAGGTATGTCGTGTTTTCACACGGGAAGATTACTTTTAGAAAATGCTGAGGATGGTCCTATGCGACCGAAGCTATTCGCAATTTTAACATGTACTTGGGTTTGCAAAACTCAAATACAGTAGTGTCTGGTTTTTAAATTGCATTATAAACTGAGGAATAAAACACAAGCCTCTTGCGTTTGCTCGCACGTATGATTACGCTTCAAGTTCCTCCTGGGAGCAAGTCCTGAATGGAATGAAAATGGCTGCTTCAAGAACTGGAAAAACGTAAGTTACTGGAAGCAACCCCGTCAATCATCATTGTAACAGAATAAAATAATAATAATAATAATAATAATAAAAAAAGCTACCCTTGGTTGTTCAGACGAGGGGTGTGTGCTATCCTACACTGCTGTAAGAAGGCACGCGTGTCAATCCGGTCTCCTCTAAGCTGCTCAAACTCTTCGTGGCAGGGCTTTGCTGCTTCTCCCACCCGCTCTCTGCAGGAGGCAACAGCTGAGGCTGAAGGTCCGGCTGGTGCAGGGCAATAGCCTCCTCGGGGGGAAAAAATACCTTCAGGAAAAGCTCTCCAACCCTACCAGCGACAGGAAGAAGAGGAGGAGAGAAAGAGAGAGAGAGAGAAAGAGGACGTGGGGAGGTGTGTGTGCGTGTCTGTTTGTCCATCTGTCCGGCGGAGAGAAAAATGCCAGCTGTCCCACAAGTGTCCGACAAGCCTTCCCAGTGGTGGGCAGCTACTGCAGCTGCCTGTAATCCTCGCTACGATCCGCGCGGAGGACAAAGACATCGCCCACTGGAATACTACTGCATCAAAGGTAAGAAAACTCCTTATTTTCTTTACATAGCTACTATAACAGAACTGAAGAAATATACAGTCGGTGGTATCATTATACAAAAGAGCCCATCACGTTCCCTCCTCCTCGGTAAAACGCACCCTTTCTGAAAAATAAACTGACCATCTGCCACAGTTCCTTACGCCTGCAGAAAGCTGCTCACTGTAGAAAAGACTTAAGAAAAAAGACAAAAAGAAAAAAGAAAAAAAAAAGGAAAATAATGTACAAGCAAGAAAAGTGGGAGGAAAAAAGGTTTAGACGCTATTGCCATTCAGAAACAAAACCTGCCAAATAGAAAATAAATGTCAGAGTCACGCAAACAAGGCTTCTTTAGGGTTTTGTGAAGTATCGATATAAAAATTAACAGCAAATTCTTAGTCTTTGCTATAAAAAACTCTTTTTTTTTTTTTGTTAGAAAAGGATCACAACTAAAAACCTTAAATTAAAATACAAATGTTTAGGGTAGTTGCCCAGTGGCTAATGTGTTGGCTTTCTGAAAAACTTTCCAACCTGTCATCTGAAAGTCCTCAAGTTTCAACCTGGATCTTTTTCCAAAAGCACCTTTTACGTTCCAATTCACAAATCTGTCCCTAGAGAGCTTCCAATGGCTACTGTTACAGTATGCATTTATTACATATATTTTTCTATAAATGCATCATAAATATTTTTATCAGTAATTCATAGGAATCCGGTTTCTAAGCTTGGAATACATTTGGAATATACATTATACACATATATATATTTATACCTAACAATTTAAGCAATATCTCATGCTAGTTGCTTTTAATAAAAAGCATTCCAGTCTTAAACCTGCATTTGTGTCTAATACATGCTTTGACAACCAAATTGATAAGTTCAATTACTAGATAATGTAGAAGAGAGAAAGCATTTGAAAATTTGTTTTTAAAAATGGTTGAATTTCAAAGACCCAACAGTAAAGACCCAACAGTATTTGCCACTTGCTTGGCAACTACCTTAATTTTTTTTTCCTTTTTTTTTTCTTTCAAAGCCCAACAAGAGGCTGCAGAAAAAAATCCCGATAATCCGGATGATNTGAAAGAAAACAAAACAAATCCAAACTTGTAGACAGTTTTTGGAGACGCTCTGTTCAGCTGATGCCTGCTTCCCACCATCATGCCAGCACAAGCCAAAAAGTCTTCTTTCCTGATGGCAGTTTTTGGCTTTCCCAACCAGAGGAAAAATATTCATGAACTGCTGTGTTCTTTGTGGTTTTTTTTTTGTTTGTTTTGTTGTTTCTTTTTTTGTTTTGTTCTGTGTTGTGGGGTTTTTTTGTGGTTTTTTTTTTTTTTTAATTAAGGCATTGTTCCTCAAACTTCAGAAAATCCAGCTGCACCAAATCCATCAATTAAAAAAAAAGGCACAAACTCATCTTCAGATGGCTTTGGAGACAATAAAGCCGACTCCATCTGGGCTACCATTCCCCCCTTTCTCTTTCCCTTTCCTTTAGATGTAAGACAAGTCCCTCTTTCCCTGTCCCTCCCCATTAAAAATACACCATATCCCATTGTTCTGGTTTCGACAAGAATGTCGTCGACTCACAGGCAGGCAAGAGCCATTTAAAAAATCCAAGAAATGAAACTACAAGATGGGTCGAGTGGTTCAAGCGGAGATTGCTGAATTGTGGGTAATCAAATTGTAAGCACCAGTTTTACATTAAGGTTTGTTGTTTTATTTTTGTATGTGTTGCTGAATCTTTGTGGGATTTTTTTGGGGGGTTTGTTGTTTTTTTTTTTTTGGCAACTCTGCCAAAGACTTCACGGGTGTTGTTCCCCTTTCTGTTCCCAGTGAGGACCAGAGGAAGAGTACCCAGCATGTCAGTCCTTTACTGCTCTTCACCGGCATTTTTCTTTTTCGGCAAATATATACTGTAGACGCATATAGATACGAAGAGATTTTTTTCGGTTGCTTTGTTTTACACCTGGTTGTCCTTCCATATTCTGGAAAAAACCATGACAGGACGCAGGAGTAACAAGAGAAAGCTTCTTGGCAGAGCTTCAAGACGAAGACGAACAGACAGGAGAACTCCAGCGTGAAGGTGAATGCTACAGGGGAGGTTCCTCTTCCATGGGTTCATCATCAGGTCTGAGCGATTTCACAGCCAGGCAGGTTGGGAAATGGGGGAAGAGAGAAAAGATGGTTGAGCACGACAGAGTTGGACAATTTGTGGTGCTAAGTTTCACACCTTATGTTCCCATCACCTTCCCACCCAGCCAGTTGTGCTCAGCTGGCTCACCTGGAATTAAAGCTTGCCACCAGAAATGTTTTTTAGACAGTGTTTTCACTTATGCAATGTTACCATTTTTGCAGCAAAATCAATTTCCTCTCACGGCCCAAAACCATGTTCAGCTCTTGTTGGAGCAGAAGGGACAGGCACAGCATGCAATGTACTAAGGTCACACACGGGTTCGTGGCACTGCTGTTCTCCTGCACCCCAGAAAGTCATTAGAGAACCCACGGAGGGCAGGAGATGTGGGGAACGTGTGTGCAATGGTTAAAAGGAGAGGATTAACCCAGAAGGCTGCTCACCACGGCTCCTCTTCCTTGGGTGGACTCCAAGATGTGGTGATAAATGGGAAGGAAAGCAACTCACCTCTTCTCAGCTGGCTTCACACCCACTGACAGAGATGCCATGGCTGTTACCGTCTCTGCCTCCTCGTTCTCGCACTTCTGTGCTTCAACCAGGGAGTACCCCACCGTGGAGGCGTAACGCTGGAGTGAATGCCAATACTTGCCTGGGGAGAAAAGAGGCAGTTAGGACACCTGCACCGCAATGGGTCCAGCACTGTGCTTCCGCTTTCCCAGGCCCAACAGATGGCTCAGACCTGCCTGGAGAAGACTCATCATGCCTGTGCAAATGCAACCTTGATCCACACTCCCTCCCACTTCAGGGACCATCTTGAGGTCCCAAGGCTGTGGAGGAGGCTGCAGGTGGAAGCAGGTTCCTGGGAACGTGTGCAAGCAGGTTCCTGGGAACGTGTGCCAAGGGAGCCATGGCTTGCAAGGTGAGGCCAGAGAGACCCCTGTAAGCTATAAGCCATGCTATGGTATTAACAGATGGAGCTGCAATGCTGCTGTGTCTTGAAGAGCTAGATTTTAAATCCAAAAGGAATTGAGAGCAATAAACATGCACCTGCACATCCCTTAAGGGCACCTAGGATGTCAAACTGGGGCTGAATCACTGTCCAGCAATGAAAGACACTCTTTTCCTTTGGCTAGGGAAGAAAAGTAGGAGGCAGAAACGGTATTTTTAAAAGGACAAATGAGCAAGGGGTGCTGGAGGTGAGGATCCAAGCTGCAAAGAGGTGTACAGCATCCCTCTGCCTTGATGAAAGGGGGCACTTAGGTGCTCAAAAGTAATGACATTTGCTTTTTCACTTCAAAACTGTTCAGAAACTTGTAGACCTAAGGAAGAATACGTGAGAGGTAAGGATGCAGTCCACATTTGGACTGGACATCCACACTCGGCTGCTAACTGTTCTTTTTGTGGGCAAATCACACAAGACTAAAGAAATCTAAGTTGTATTTATTTTGGTGTTGGTAGTTTGCCACCCTTTTTCAGTCAAAAGAGTGCAGAGAAGGCTTCAGAAGGAAAGAACAAAAGATGTTCTCTTGGCTCCCGGGCCAGACAGAACAAATTTGCTGGTACCCAAGAAGCCACAGCAAAAAAACTGAAAGCAAGAACCTGTACAGTCAGGCCAGAAGATGGGGAGGAGGGACTGGTTTTCAAACATCTTTGCTGCTCCTGTATTGGGCAGCCTATCTGAGGGTCTTACTCAAAGCCCCTTTTAGTTTGCTGTGCTTGTTTTAAGGAAAAAAAATAAAAACTACTGGCTGGCTCAAAGTGCTGCTGAGGTGTCACATGGGTGCTGAGCACTCACTCCGCAGAGCAACTTCTGGAAATGGAATTAAAATTTCTAAAGCCGTGGGGCATTTTTCACGGGGAGGAGGGAGGGAGCTTTGGCATCTTTTAAGCTCCATTTTCACCCTATAAAATGGAGACTAGCTCCCTCCGGTTTTAGACCACAAATGTTTCAAGCAGGAAGATGTCAGGACCTAGTGGTGGGATTCACATGTTCCTCAGGCTTTTTCACTCCACCCCCCAAAAAATGTCTCCAGGAAAGCTTCAACCACAATGATTTTAACCTCCCCAGCTAAAAAAGCCTACAATATTAGCAACTTCATGCAATACTCTGTTTAACTTTCATCCCTATCGATTCTTCATTAACGATGCCATAAGAACCAACAAGACTTACGTTAATTGGAGATACTTGAATTGCTTTTGAAGAGATAGGGGCGCACTCTAAGTACAGGACAGCTTGCCCTTTACAGAAATTTTCAAGTTTTTAATACTAATGCCTCTTCAAGCGCCAAAGCGTTTCCCTGAACAGACTGTTCCCCATGCATCGCTTGATCCACCACTGCGTGCACAGTAAGACCATCTCGTGGCTGCACAAATCCAGTTCACTGTGCAGCAACCACCCGTAAACTAGGATGAGGGAACATGGAGTTGCCAGGATGATGGAGAAGTCAAATGGGTGTCCCACAGGGTAACCCAAGAGGGAATAAGCTGGGTGAGTGGGGTTATACTCACTGTGTATCTCGATTACTTTCTCCATTGAATGCACTGCATTAGCATTTGCTCTCTGCTGGAAAACCTTTTCTGGAAGAGGATCAAGCTGGAAAGAGAGAGGAACACCAAAGAAATGTTATCTCAAGTTAGAGACCAGGCATTAAGCGCAACTCAGCAAGTGCCGTGTCAAGCCTCCACCCCACTCCACTATTATCCACCTTTAGTTAAATATCCAAAACACAAAGACTTTCTGAGCGCTCTTGTGATACTCAGTGCAGCCTCCTCCAGCCTCACGCTGTTCCACACACAAAAAGCTGCAGCTCCACCAGGCTCAGCAGCCACGCAGCACAGGGGCTGCCTGCCTGCAGCCATTGATGTACACTATGAAGATGCACTATTACACACACCAGAAAAATAAGGCAACTGATGCTGGCTGCTTTTACAAAGGATCTTGGTTAAAATACTGGTCAGATCTACATTTTTGCAAAGTTTTCAGTATTAAAACAAAACAATGTGCAAATGAAAGGGACTTAAAAATATGGTAACAGACACACTTCTGGTTTTCCTCTAAAGAAATAAAAGGGGTAGCTTTTAAATTCTTCTAAATACCTAGTTCAGTGTTTTTATTAACTCTTAACTGAAAAAATCTGTACCTGAAGAATAAATGGCCTAATTTTGGTACAGGGAAACAGCAAAACGCTGCTTTAAAGCCACACTCAGCATGACTATAACTTCAGTCACCATCAGTGCCTCTTTCCAGCTGCTGGGCTGGTCTTGCCAGGGCAGAGCAGCATTAGATCTGTATGTTAGTCTTTAAAAAAAATTGCCTTGACATTACTGGTAAAGCTAATACTTGGGTATTAACATTTAGGCTTTTTGATGCTGGCTTCTTTCCTTTGCTCCTTATACAAAAAGGTGACAATAAGAACATGCTGCTGGTATCGAGATTTTAAGTTGAAAGATGTCACAGAAGGCCTCACAAAAATGATCAGTGTAAATGCACATAACAAGCAGGTACCTTCCTGGGCTCGGCTGCTGTTATTTTGTAAATGCAAATGGCATGTAGACAATTTCTGGTTTGCACTACCATATATCCCACCCTCCCGGCGGCAGCAATGCCTTTGTTACCAACTGTTAACAACAATAAAATGTCAAAGCATGAAGAACAATTTACTTAACAAGGAACACTGGACAATAAGAGTATCTTCATTTTGCTAGAGAGAGATTAATTAAGAAGTGCCACTCTAAAGAAGCTCCTTCTCCAGTTACACTGGAGAAAAGCTCTGTGGTATCGATCTACCTGTAAAACCCTGTATAGTACACCCATACAAGCAGTATGATGCTGATGGAGTTGCCACGCAGGACTGTAATGGCCAAGTGCTTGTTTGGATGCAATTCCCTCTAGCAAACCCACACTGCCACCAGCATAGACTACTCCAGCCTGTGGGTGTGAAATAAGCTGTCCCGGCAAGGAGGTGGTTTTGCCACCAGAGCTATGTCTCTGCTAGAGGTCTCAGAGATCCCAGCTGTTATCAGTCAGTGAGCACACACCTCTGCCAACAGAGAAGTGCTGGCTATCAGTGGTAGCGTAGACCACTGAGACCATGCTTTGATCAGCACAGCTATTTTAAATAAAGAAAGAAAACTGTTCCTCAGCACTGAAGAGCAAAAAGTTTCTGCAGACCTGAGACTTGCTATATAGAAAACTAACGTCCAAACTACATGCACGCACGTATTGCTTGCTTTTGGATGCAAGCTCTCAGCCAGGAGAGAGCTGCCCTTTAGGTTTGCAGTCAAGAGGTTACAGAACTACCAGGGGATCCAGTTCACCTTTGCATCAGCATGGACAAATGCACCTATGGTGACTGATGGACAATAACTCCACAGCTCTCTTCAGCAATGAAGGACATTGCTTTTCCCGTTTCTTTTTAGAGGCACGAAAGCATTCAGGCAGCCAGGGCAGGGGAAAAGAGTGAGAATGAGAAAAAGGGGAGAGCAAGAGAATGCCCTCTTCTTGCTTGATGGCATTTCCTCCTATTTTCTGGGAGATATTTTCCTCTTGCCTGATAGAAAGCTCTGCCTGTATCCACCCCAGCCCCAGCAGCCTTTGATCAGTACAGAAGAAGAGAAATTAGATCAACACCCTGAAACCTGCATCCTTCTTCGTGGTGTTTTTTACCCTGCTCGCTTGGGAGGTGGGTGCCGCAGAGCAACAAGCTGGGGCTCTTCTGGTGACAGAAAACGTCAGTAAAGACACTGAGCCTTAAACACCCTCCTTCGTCAGGACCACAGGGTTTCATCCCCAGCAAAGTCTGTTCTGTAGTGGGAGCATGCGTGTCCTCTCCTGGAGGAAGGCCCCCCAGCTGCACTGCTGGAGGGTTGTTTTAGTTTTTGTTTGCTTTCCTTTAAAAAAATAAACCCACGAAGAGGAGAACACCCTCTTTGATTGGGTTACTTCTGTCACCTGGAGATGACTGTCCTCTGAAAAGCTAAAACTGTCCCCTTTGCCCCTCATGAATTAATTTGGTTGTTTTTTCTTTTTTCCCTGAAGAGCCAGCGAAGACCCTAAGATACATTCATGCGGCTCCTGGCATCCTTTGGCAGCAGTTGCAGCACAGTAATACTGCACAGACATGGCTTCGACAGCAGGCAGGAGTTAGGGCTGCCTTACTCGGCAGCACCACCACGCCTCCTCAGGAAAGGAGACAGATCTGCAGCACATATCTTCCAATTTATTAAAAAAAAAAAATTAAAAATTGCAAAACTATAAAAAGGTCTTCCAAGGGAAGGAGATGGGGTTATTTGCTTTCAACAGATGACACTGGGGAGAATATTGGTTTCCTCTGGCACAGCAAGGGCATCTGCTTGGTAGGTAAGGATGCCCCAGCAAAGCAGCTCTACTTGGCTCACGTACATGGTCAATGGCTTGGATTAGACTCGCACAAGCTCAAGACATCTCACAACCAACTAAATATTCAAGAAAAAACTTTCAGCAGATCTGATGCTCTCCAAACCCATCTTTTTTTTCTTTCTTCCCACCCCGCCTCCCCAGGTTCTCCACAAAGAACGCAAATTTGTCACAGACCTCCAAGGTTGGGTATCCAAAACAAGAGATGTCCACAGCTGTTAACTATGTCTGAAAATACTGATCAAGGCCCATCCAGGGATACTCCCCAGCAAAGAAGCAACCACGGTTTAATAGTTTAAAAAAAAAAAAAAAAAATCCACAGCAGAGTTTAACTGCAACTTCTGTTCAAAGCCAAGAGAAGCTCCAGCCAAGAGATCTGCTCTTGCAACCACATGGCAGCCATTTGATAGATACTTCATGAGGACTAGAAATTGCTCCATTCCAGATTTAATAATTACGGATTGCACTTTTTATAAATTCTCCACTCTAAAAATAATTCTGGCCCAAATTGGCTTCTGTATGACATTAAGTGAAAGCAAAAGCAATTCCTGGACAAATTTTACGTAAGAGCATTCCAACACCTCTCAGTTGATACTGATATGAAGCATGCAACGTCACGCAGCCCAGCCACACATGTGAATTGTTTCCATTGCGTGCTCCTCCACCTGAAATAACACTCACAGACAACAGTCTCACCCATTGCTCTCCTGGAAAAGGAAGGAAATACCTCTGGGCATTGGGCAAAGATTTAAAAGCAACTGCTTGTTATCACCTTCTTGTTTATTTGGGATGTATGAAGTCTGACACCAGACACACCTCGGCTACTTCTGCATGAAAAATGACAAAGCATTTGTAGCAGTGACTGGCAGCACTGTGAGTGCTGCTGAGCTCCAGGACCACGTATCCTAGCACATGCCTCCCATCTTGCTCCCTACTGTTTGCAGCTCCTGTGGCACAGGAGCTCCTACCCTGCTCCCGGCATGGGTCCTTGCCTGGAGCAGCAAATGCTACTGATGCTCCAGCACTTAAATAGCAGCATTGCTCCCTGGGAACAGATAGTTCACAAACAGCATTTGCCATGGGGCAGAAGTTGGTTTGAAGGGTAAAGGCTGGTGGTGCCCATGACAGAGCAAGCAGCTCTGCATGATTGCTGCCCTCCCCTGCCCTCCAGCACTGCTGGCATGCTGCTGTCAGGGGCTGATTTAAGCAATGGGAGAGGAACGCTGGCTTACTGGTCTACATTATCATCAGCAGGTTCTTCCCTGCATTATGCCTGCCTTTGATTTTTTTCAACCGAGGTCATGTTAATTTTGCACAACTAAATTTGCAACTAAAGCAATGTACGTACATTTTCAAGCAACCTCGCCTGGTTCTAACTCATTTCGCATTAAAATAATCTGCTGCAAAGCTAAAGCTCTGTTTTAATTTCCCGGACAGTTGGGAGCAAGCTGGCTCTTGCCTTTGCATAACGCTTTTTCCAAAGTGGGAGTTTTGATCTCTGCTGGTGAACACAGAGGCTTTGGGGGCTGGCACCGCTCCCCTCATTTCCTACCATTTCCCTGTATAACTCCGGCACTGCTCTTCAGCCAGCAAACCTCCCTGCAGCCCGTCACCGGCTGCAGCTGGTTGTCTATGTGCACACATGCAAAATCGTCTAACACGCTGTATATCAAACTTCATCAAAGGGCCATGGGACAAAGCAACAGCAGTTCCCTCCAACTTCCTTGCATTAAAAAGATTTTATAAAAGACCTTGATAAAACTAGTGTTTCCTGCTTTTTGATGTGCGGTTAAGTCGGAGAACATTATCATGATATCTGCGCAGCCTTAGAGCCCACCTAGGAAAAGTGAGAACAGGTCCATCTTTAAGTATTTTAAAGCACCTGATAGCTGTCCTGATTCAGTGATTAAAAATATCAATGTTTTTTTACCTTTAAGGACCAATATTCACTCTGCTAAATGAAACCACTCAGGCAGCTGACAACATCCAAGCTATTGTGAGTGCTAAAATATCCCCAAAGCCTTGCACTTCCAAACACGTTCGTGGCTCGGATCAAATGCTTATTATTGCACGCAGATCCTTACACCACATTGCAGTCACCCGCCTGCATCGCAGGAGCACATTAAGCAAGAGGAATGACAACCTTCATGTGTCATTTCCTCTGTCTCCCCTTCAAAGTGCAACCTGCCATTAGAGCCAACTGCACCTAAAGGTGGACAGAACTAGAAGAATTGTCTGTGGTGCCAACAATGCTCTCAGCTTAAGAAAGATGGGTTCTGCAATAAAAACTCCATTGCTTCCATGCTGATGTAGCCGCTGGCTCCAGCGTTTTCAGCTGTCCCAAGGGCTGAGCACAGGCTGGCATGCTGGATCAGTTACCCATGCTGAGAGCCTTATCAGAACTGTCTGGCCAAGCACAAGGAGCAGATACTCTCTGGATGCTTGGAGATGGGATGCTGGATAATTGAAGCAGATGCTTTTGATGAATCCCAGCTGTTTTATCTCTTGGACTGGTTAGTGAGGTTTCCCCAGGCACTGTTGTCCTTCGTGTGGAGTGTGGATACTGCAAGACAGAGCATTTCTACAAACGGCTGGAAGAGTCAGCAAACATAGGTGACATGCACCTCCGTGCAGATCCAAGCTCCCTACTCCACTACTCAGACCTGAGAAAGGCTGATGGTCACTGAACTGCAGCTGTGAGTCAGAGCGAGTTTGCTCACAGCAGCTCACCACCATCCCCAGAAGTCAGCTCCCACTGGAGGCAGACCGAGAGCCAAAGTACTGCTTGGCTTCTCCTCTCTGTGGTGCTTGCACGTTCAGAGGTTGATGTCCTCCCTCAGCTCCTGCACCAAGGGGTTCTTCAAGTAAAGGGTGGTGATGAGAGATGCTGGTTGTGCTCTCCTCGGCAGGGGAAAGCTTTCGGAGGACTCTCCTTCCTTCACCATCTGACAGGCAGGCAGATCTCTTGCTTTGTGGAAGAATCCACTACTTTCAGAAGACTGCTCTACCAGAGGTCATCTCAGGAGCCTCCTCATGTCCTGTTACTCTAGCCTTTCAATATTTGCTCATTTCCACAAGGTACTGAGGTCAATCCCTTATTTAAAGAGGCAGACTAAAAATTCAAACACACTAGCCATGCCGTTAACACTGCCCAAGGTTTCACAGCCACCCGCAACTTCAAATCTGTGTGGTTGCTTTACCCCAAGGCTGAAATTTTTAGCTATATGTAGCCTAAAGAATCATACTGCCCTGTTGTTTTAATTCATGCTATCAATCCTCAATGATTGTTTTAAACAGCTCCAGAGCTCCTGTTATACCAGAACACCCACAGCAGAACTGAGTGGGGACTGTGCCCGGGTGTGCAGTCTGAGAATGCACCTACTTCTCTGTGTGAGGTGGAAGATTGATGCAAGGCACTTTTGCATCCTGCTGTGCCCATTCAAGACTCAACCATCTGGACTGTGGTCATCCTCCGTGTGGAGAAAAGGTCTCCAAAAAAGAGGAATGAACCAGAAGGAAGGAAGCTTGACACAAACAAACTAGTTGCTCGTACCCAAAAGCCCACAGATTATAGAGAAATATGCTTCTTGAACAGAATTGTATGCAAAGGTACAGACACAGCAGATGAACAAGAGCCCCAGTCTGGGATTTTGCTGCCAATAATTGATTTCTGTATTTCCTTGCTGCCCTATTTGTGCAGTACACGACCCTGAACTCCCCAAGCCTAAAGACACATCAAATGTCACCACTCCAAACTTTTTAATTATCAACTACATTGGAAGAAATGTAGGTGTGAGCTGCTCATTCAATGCCAGCTAGAGCAGATGCTGATAGCCGGGCTGCATCAACGAGGATGGTCATGGGGAATCTGAACCACTTCTTCCTTAATGGGGCGGGGGGAAAAGGCAGAAAAGCTGAAGTATCTGCCTCTCTAGAAAAATACCCTGACCTTCCTGGAAACCAAAAACTAGATTTCCTTGGTGTACTTCTCTGTCTTGCTCTTATCTTGCAATCAAACACCCTGGCCTTTCCAGCCAACTTCTGTGACACAGCAATTTGCAGAAGGTAGAAAATATAATGCCAAGGAAAATATACAACTGAAAACAAATGTCAAGCATGCTGTCCAGTACAGCAGGTACAAGCTGCAGTACTAGAAAGGAGGTCTGCAAAGAGAAGGGAAGGCTTGGTCAATGACTTCAGGAAGAAATTAAACTAATTAGTTGCTTTCCAAAGAGCACAAAGCTCTTATTTGGATAAAGAATAAATCCAAATTCAATTCTCAGCTATTTCAATCCTTATAATATGGATTGCCAAACACAGGTAGTTTTTAAACAGCTAAAGCATGCAATCTTTAAATCAACATGTGTCAAAAGGACCCAAAACAATGACAACGACTGTTTTGGAGGATGAGAAGCCCAATTTCAGCCCCATGACTGGNAATTGCTGCCGGTGCTTTCAGTTGCGATAGCAGCATCACAGTGCCCCAGAGATATCTGACATCTAGTTCTTAACAGACGTTTCTTCCCATATATAATATACTATAAAAATTCCTGGGGCACCCGGGACTTTGATCATATGACACACAATACATTTCTACCCTTTAAACAAAACAGAACCAAGCTGCGAGGATTTAAAAAATGTGTCCTCAAAGCAACCTTCCCCCTCCAAAAAAAAAAAAAAAAAAAAAAAAAAAAAAAAAAATCAAGGGCATTTANCCCAAAAGCCCACAGATTATAGAGAAATATGCTTCTTGAACAGAATTGTATGCAAAGGTACAGACACAGCAGATGAACAAGAGCCCCAGTCTGGGATTTTGCTGCCAATAATTGATTTCTGTATTTCCTTGCTGCCCTATTTGTGCAGTACACGACCCTGAACTCCCCAAGCCTAAAGACACATCAAATGTCACCACTCCAAACTTTTTAATTATCAACTACATTGGAAGAAATGTAGGTGTGAGCTGCTCATTCAATGCCAGCTAGAGCAGATGCTGATAGCCGGGCTGCATCAACGAGGATGGTCATGGGGAATCTGAACCACTTCTTCCTTAATGGGGCGGGGGGAAAAGGCAGAAAAGCTGAAGTATCTGCCTCTCTAGAAAAATACCCTGACCTTCCTGGAAACCAAAAACTAGATTTCCTTGGTGTACTTCTCTGTCTTGCTCTTATCTTGCAATCAAACACCCTGGCCTTTCCAGCCAACTTCTGTGACACAGCAATTTGCAGAAGGTAGAAAATATAATGCCAAGGAAAATATACAACTGAAAACAAATGTCAAGCATGCTGTCCAGTACAGCAGGTACAAGCTGCAGTACTAGAAAGGAGGTCTGCAAAGAGAAGGGAAGGCTTGGTCAATGACTTCAGGAAGAAATTAAACTAATTAGTTGCTTTCCAAAGAGCACAAAGCTCTTATTTGGATAAAGAATAAATCCAAATTCAATTCTCAGCTATTTCAATCCTTATAATATGGATTGCCAAACACAGGTAGTTTTTAAACAGCTAAAGCATGCAATCTTTAAATCAACATGTGTCAAAAGGACCCAAAACAATGACAACGACTGTTTTGGAGGATGAGAAGCCCAATTTCAGCCCCATGACTGGACAACTCTGCAAGACAAAGGGGTGGAGGTTGCAGACCCTGGTTTTGCCTGTCTCTACCTCATTTCCCAGCAAAGCAGAAACACACGCTTCCGAGGCGTCGCAAATGGCGGTCAGGTCATGGCCTCCTTCGAGGGCCAGGACGACGCGACCCCCAGCCAGGCCCATCAGCTGCTTCGTCAGGTACCCAAAGCCTGTAACAAGGGAAAAGAGGAAATGCAGGAGAAGGGCAAAGGTTGTGGCTGGAATCAGGCTCCTGGCAAAGGATCAAAGAATTATAGAAAGGAATTACATCATATTAAAAAACCACAAGGGATCTGAAACGACTCAATGCATAATATAAGCCAGGTTGGATTTTAATACGCTTACTGCAGAATTCCAGCAATGGCTCCCCGCTGGACCGGCTCAGCCGTGTGTGCTGAGGGACTGATCCGTATCTCCTCCACGAGTGCTTTGCTGAAGTTTATCCCAGGTGAGAGGCACTGCCGTCCTCCTTACCACCCCTCAGCACCCTGAATTATGTGTAGCAGCAAATATCTCTTTTGGAAGGAAGGAAAGAAGGTGGAAGGAGGTGGCTTTTTTTGCCCTGCTTTGGAAGATGCAAAGTCAGAGCAGTCATGGGGGAGGCAAT
>VZTL01003724.1:0-13068 GCA_013400535.1 Scopus umbretta
AAAAAAACCCACCACAACCAAAACCCACAGATCTTCAAAAGAGAAGACAATGCCTCAAGGACTGTTAAGTGTGTGCTTGCTTTCAGGGCTCAGGCTTTGTCAGAAATCACTATTTCCAAAACACGCTTTTTATCTTATGGAAAAGACAACGTGCCAAGACCTTTATCTAGAAAAACGAAAGGTCACATGGAAGCCCGGTAGGACCTACACTGAATGAGCCAGTGGTGGGGTAAAGACTTGAAAGTGCATGTCCTGCATCCTCCTGACATGCCTTAGAATTTGTCACAGATTGTTGTCTGTTTTGCCTGATGGCAAACGCTGAGCAGAGTTGCAGTGCTCTCCCCTTTCCCCCATACACATACACACTGCAGCAAGACAACTGGACAACAAGGGCATAGCAGGAGATGAACGTGTATGATGGTAGACTTAAAGCAGATCGGTCCCTCCCCATACAGGATTTCCAACCTTGGATTTCCGTACTGGAGCTGTCAAATGTAGCATTCTCACCACCAGCAGAAAGGGATTTAGAAAGACTTTTCCTGATACAGGGTAGATAGGAGCAAAGCAGTCAGCCTCTTTCTCTTATCTGAGGTCAAACAGCAAGGAGGCTTGTAGCAAGGAGAGTGCTATGTTTGTATCCAAATTATTTCAAAGTTGACAAAGAATTAGAGACCAGGCTGCTCTGTCCTAGCCAGCTTGATGTCTGATGTTAGAGCACTGAAAGGGCCTGTGCCCACAGTAAAACTTTTTAACAGAACACCAGTGTGTTATTCCTGTGAAGAGTTTCAACCTATTGGATCACAAGAAATGTCTAGAAATCTTATTGAAACGTAACATGGAAGTTTGCTCTAGGTATTTCAGTGTGTAGTTAGAATTGTTAGAATAGCTATGGAAGATTCTAATTTGGCCTCCCCACCCCCAGCCTCTTCCACTTCAAATTCACAAGAAACTTCACTGGCAATAAGGTCCAGCTGGAGTCTGATGTGTAGGAAATGAAAGATTTGATCCTGTAGTCAGGCAGACAAAATTCAGACACATAGATAAAAAAAAAAAATGATGTAAAAAATGTGATAACTTGTATTCTTTTCCATTTCCATATCTCAACCTTTGTTCTCTTCTTTATGATCCCTGTGGTGAAAAGTTAGTGATTAGAGGTACTTTTTCCAGATTATTCAATTTATTTCCCTTAACATGTAGGATCTTTAAAATGAGATTGTCAGAAAAAACAGCAAAAGGGCAAGCTCTTCAGAGGCACTGTGGTGCCTAAATCCCTACAAATTCATCACTATGTTCTCAAGGCAAACCTCAGAATACAGAATGCATTAGCACAGAAGATTATCATCTTTTGCTATGACAGAGATCATGGGTAGAGTCTGTATAGATGCAGTATTTCACTTCAGTTCATATTATACATATTAATTGGATTAAAGTATATAAAAAGACCAAAGCTCCACAATTAGCACTTAACCTTCATGTAAGGTTAAGATTTTGCCCCTACTTTTCATTAAAATTAGTGCTTAAATAAACAAAATGGAATATCTAGTGGCTCAATATGGACTAACGTTCAGATGAACAAGCATTAAAAATCTGGGAACAGCACCACTTCTGTTAACACTGCACAGAGGAAGAATACTGAAGTGAAGTTTTCAATATTCTGGGTTTTAATCAAATATATTTTCAATCATAAGAATCATTCTTATAGTCAGCTACCAGGGACAGCAAGACAACTTAGATGGCTAGCTGGTAGCCATAATTATGCTCTGTTATGAAAATATAACAATTCTGTTTGCCTTGTTAATATCTCTGGAAATTTGAACCAACTTACTAAAAAGCAAAAGAGGTATTTGGCTGTCTGAAAGCCATCATACAGCACTTGTATGTACAATGCCCACTTTACATGAAGGGTTGACACTGCATTATAACATTACACACCAGTTACAATTTTTCAAGGAACAGAAGCTGTTGTTAAATCAGGAGCGAATGTATACTTGAAGTCGCTTTTCAAGACATTCGTTACTGTTGTCCCTATGGGTAGCACAACTATTCAAAAGTCACTGCAACCTCATTAGAGACATGACCTTTGGGTGATTTCACCAAATTAAGAACTGAAATCCAGGAGGTGGCCAAGGGTCTCTGAACAATACAGCTGCAAAATAGGCCTTTTAGAAACAAGTTTAAAAAATTAAAGATGCTTTAAAAATGAATCACAACAGTTATGAAAGGACCCTGCTACACATTTCCACTTTGTTTTTATCATTTGGCTTGAACAAGAGAGCATGTATCCCCACAACTCTAAACACATCAGAAACAGTGACCTTAGTTTTGCTGTGTCTGTGAGGATATAGTTGTAGAAGGGAAGCAAAATGCATCAGCATGAAAAACCTACTTCTTGTATGATGCCCTGTACACCTTTGGATTTCTTCCCCTTGAAGTGAAGAATAACTTCTACCCTTCAGATTTAAGAAATGCTTAGTAGAATGGGAAGAATAAGCTGCAAAATGAACGGAAAGTGAATGCACCCCTCACCTTTTCCTTTTCTTTGACATTAGAAGACACTGACTACCACATTCTCCTGTGCCCTTTTCCAGAAAAATGTTGTGGGGGTACACTGAAAAATAAATCTGGTCACTTAAATCAGTAGCAGTTTAGCTTAACATGCTGGGGATATAAAATGTATGAATTGATGAAGGGCTTCATGAGAGATAGAGTAGTTTCTGGACTGACATACAGCAAGCCCTACTTGCTTATTCCCTCTCCACTGCCCCCCACCCTGTTCCCGTGTTTCCCACCCACTCAGCTCTGCCAATGCAGCTCTGTAGAACTACGATCTAAACTAGCTCCATGGCAAAAACAAACAAAAAACACCCCCCAAAACCACACATCCCTTGAATTTTACTTTTGCTTTAATAGCATATGTATCCAAGCTTATCTTCCTTTCCTTGTCCATCGGTGAAGTCATATTTAGAGGAAAAAGCAAAAGCAAGACAATCTCCTGCCCCTTCCCACCAAAAATATAATAATAATAATAATAAAAATATCACATGTTGAAGCAATCAAAGACCACAGATTTGAACACAAAACTGACTGCTTAGCTATACCTTTTGCCACTAATCATATTAGGCAATTCTTTATAAACAACCTTGACAGTCATTGCTTCCCTCTGCTGTCCCCCCTACTCCTCCCAGTAGCAAAATTCAACATCCTTTAGTTTATATGGACTTAAGCTCTTTTTAGTAACATTAATATTAGGGGACTGGATGGATGTGAGGGTGGTTGCATAATTTCTAGCACAGTGAAGTCCTGAACTAGGACTGGAATTACTAATATCACTGAAATTCTCCTATTCCTAATAATAATAAATTGAAAATGACTGCTTGGATTATCTCTGTAAGTAATGGGATCACATTAAGACAAGTGCACTGAAGATAAATATTGGATATAAACTCCTGACAGCAAGACATCTTAGCATGAGAGATGGGAAGAAGTTCTCTTCCTTGAATTACATTGATTCAGAACAAGAAAAAAAAGAGTAGAAGTTGTAACACTAGAAAAAACATCAGGCTGGCCAAAAGCACAACGGGAATAATGAAGAGAGAGAGAATATCATGACCTAAATAACTTACGCTATAAGCTTGCAGCAATTCAAAGTAAGTGTTGGTCTAAAAATCTTTTGTGTGATCATGAATAGAACAGTGCTATTGAAATTCATGGGGAGGGGGGAAATCAGGAAAGAAAACCATCAGGCCAATTAATCTTTAGCAATCAATCCAATTTAGACTGCTTTAATGGTTGAATTTAGACTATCATGAACAGGATCTGCCTCTGACATGAACTTTAAGTATTCTTGTTGGGTGCATCTATAGTTACTGATACAGGAGTTCTCTGAATGAAAGGGAAAAGGGGAGGTCAGTTTGCCTATTTGTTTCTACACAAAGCCCAACAGTTGCAAGAGAAAGTCCCTTGCTTGTATGGAGGTGTAGGTTAAAATTTCTTTCCTGGAAAAGCAAGTGCCATTTTGACTTGGGATTTTCGTCAGCCTTTTATCAACCTGCCTATTCTATTTCTGATTAAGCAGTCCAGCCTTTCGTGTCTGAGTGTCAGCAAAGATCCAGTCTTCCTTATTGGTCAGCATTTAGAAATGCATGCTGTGGGACAGCATCCGCACCTTTTCCCAAGTAAGAGAAAAAGAACAGTTGCCAGTTACTTATGATTTTATAGGTATCTGCTGACTTACAATTGAAGGTTTATATTCAGGTTAATGGTAATTACTGAAGAAGTACCCAAAACAGGAATGTCATATCTACATCTTTACCTGGTAGTTACCCCACATTGTAATTCTGAAAAAGCTTGATGCTGGTTAAGTGATGCTGACTATAGATAAAGCAGGAATAATTCTTTGAGAACTGAGGAAAGAAGTCAAGGTCTCATTTGCTACCCAGACAATTGAAACTCTTGTCTTCTCTACAGCCTTGTATAGTCATAATCATATACAAGTTCTGGAAATATAACTTATTTTGTCATTTGTTGGTTTCAGTGTTAACCAGTGAAGTTGCTATGCCTATGGTTTCAAAATACTCCAGTTTTTGAGACAAAATTGGCCTCAAATTCTTTTTCCCTTTGATTTTCTCCTGGATGTTTGTTTTCAGTCTAGTTAAAGTTCTTTTAAAGATTTTTATTTTTTTAACCTAGATTGATGAATTTGTCCAACATGCACTGCAGGCCCATGGTCATTTGTAACAGTGCAAGCAAAAGGAGAGGCACTGTGGGCCAGGAGGAGTTGGGGGACAGGTGGGGGGTGGAGAGCAGGACCTGGTGGCATGATGATCAGTTCAGGTCTCATCCACATGCTGGCATTACCCCATAAGGTAACAAATGGTAAAATTACATTGTTCACCAGTGAACTGACAACTGTCAGCCCCTCTATAGTAAACAAAATAAGAAAGAGAAAGGGAGAAGACTTGTGGCAGGAACTTAACTGGATGCTCCAAATCACCTCAGAAGTTTCCGCTATGTGTTGTAGTGGTTAGTGGTGACCTGGATCAGGACCTACCTCTACAGACACTTTTCAACATAAGGAAACACAACAAATTTCTGCATTCAATTAGATACTACGTAGCAAAACCAATATGGATGTATAAAAATTAGTTTGTGGGAATGTCCTCACCCCTGCCAGGGCTCTGCTATAGGGGTGGCTTCCTGCACCAGCAGAATAGCAAGCCAAATTTATTGAAGTTGCATGGCTACAGCAGGGTGGGGGAAATTTCACTGTTGTGCTGCATTTCTCTCTTAATCACTAATGACAGCTCCCAGTGACTGTTGCCAGTTCTTCTTCTACACCTTTTTTTCAAAAGCAATTAATAGTGTCTCATTGTGTTTTGCAAAGTTGTAGGCAGGCTAACTTTAAGTTATGTACTAACAATAAATAAAACTCTAGGGAGATTTTATGATTTTTCTAGTGCTTCAGCAGTCTTCTGACAACTTGTGAAGTGGGAACTGGCTACTGCTGAGGCCAGGATTCCCATGGTAGCAAGGGGGTGGGTATCAGAAAATTCAAAAGCAGTAATGACCCAAGATCCAAGCTATCCCAGGATGAACAAGGCTAAACCTAGCCTTTCAAGTATGTTTACATTGCATATAGGCACCTCACTGTGCTGACCCTGGAGGGCACAGCAATTTTCAGAACATCTCAGAGCGCTCAAATCTGGTTTTAACAAAGTCAACAGGGAGCAGTTCAAGCCTCAGACTTGGGGATCCTCTGGGCTTCACTTGCAGTGTAAACATGCCTGCCCTTGGCCAGAGAGGAGTCTGGAGAAACTAGATGACTAACCTACTGGTGGGTGATGTGAGCACACCCTTAAACCATGCCCACTATTTATTTTGGCCTTGAACTTCTGAAGTACTGAGCTTATTTTGGCTTCCAGTTAAGTCAGCAAGGCCACAGAGGATGCCCTGCCTTCCTGGGGTATGCAGTTGCAGTCGAGATGCCAAAGTAAAGACAGAGGTACCTACAAACACTTCCCCAATGTCTCACACCCCCTAACTCGCCTGGTCCCAGACCCCAAAGACCTACCCTGCTGGTATTCCACCAGTGAAACCTTTCAATTCTTGATACCTTTTACCTGAGACTGCCAGCCAAAGAGTTGATAATAGCCTGCTGTGATGGTCTTTTTATTCCTCTTCCACTAGGAACAAATTTGGGATCACTTAAAATTAGTTTATTCCGGACTCACAAATAAACGCCTGCTACTGTTTAGCTACTATAATATTGCTATCACCAATCGGTTGGGTCACAGATAAACAGGTAGAAATGGAATATATACACACACATACACTGTCTTCCAGCATCATAAATAAGATCATTGCCAATATTATCTATGAAATCTGCAGCAAGAGTTATTCATACAGTAATCACAGGAAAACAATGCAACAAACATATTTCTAACCTTAGCCTGGTCAGAATAGAGTAATGCCTCTGCAGGAAGATGCAGACAACATGCCTCTGTCCATTACCTATAAATAAAAAAACCTCTTTGGCGGAGGGGATGTTTACAACTGCCCTATTCAGAAGCTTCTCACCCATTTTTATTCGACTCTCTACCTTCTGTTGTAAATCAGGCTTTAAAAAGCAGATAGCAGCACTGTGATCTTATGTCAAGAATGAGAGATGTTTGTTTAATGGGCCTTTAAATTGTTTGTTTTAGAAAATACATGTACCACTGCCAACACAATAACTTCCCAACATATTTTTTAACTTGCTCTGTCTTTATGCAATAAAAAAAAATGACGGGATAAGAATCAGTATAAATAACAATAAAGCTCTGCTTGTTTGCATTTTACCAAACCACTACCTCCTAGTTTCTCTCTAGTCAGCTTGTGGTTGCAATCACTTTTTGGAATATGCCCTTTTCAACAATTCAAGAACAAGAAAAAACACTGATTGTATCACTCCGAGCTGAACGGATACTCTGTTTCACTTAGGAGTGTCAGTGCAGATTTGAGGTTAGAATGAAAATCAGAGGTCATAGAACACATGTAGGTGTTGAAGCTGTGAATCTAGAATGTACCTACGAGACTTAGGCACTTGGGCTTTGCATTTCGTCATCTCTGATTCCCTCATGGCTCCTTTAAGAAGCCCATTTTTTTTGTTTTTAATAGTTACTTGACATATACCTTTTAAAGCACAAGTTATCTTGCTCAACTGTGTTAAGTTTATTTCCAAACACTTTCTATAGATCTGATGAAATACAGTTTATTATGTACATGTATAATTTTTCAGAGGTCTTTTTTTCCCCTGTTTCTGTGTAGACTGCTGCAAATACCAGAGAGTCCGATTAGCTTTTGTTTTCCTTATCAGGTCACAACTGAAATGAAGTTTTCAGCTTTCCAAAAGGTTTGCACATCTTTTCCCTATTAGGTCCACTTTGCAGGCCTCTAAAACACATGAAAGTTTTAATATAATTTGCTCTTAATGGCAGAACAAGTTGTTTCTTTTTTTTTTTTTTTTTTATTGCCTGTGGATACATCTATGCAAATTCGCTCCAGTAATAGTGAGCCATTTCAGGTCACAAAAACATGCAGGATATGGATAGAAAAAAAAAAGTTGGTTCTGAGGGCCTACTGCATCTCTTAGTTTTCCTTAAAAGTTAAAAAAATATTGTGCTGATTAACTTAATAAACTAGACTAATTATAGAAAGTTCCAGAAGACCTTGGATAGCCAGAAATTCCCTAAAACTAACAGCAGGTGATGCTATTTATACTTTGTTTTTATAAATTACAAAACATTTTAGAAAATAAGTGTGACTTGGGTGATAATAAGCTGATTAAACCTAAACTGAATCAAAGACACGTCAAACACCACTCCCTCACTGATCCTTAACTAACGTTTCTGGCTTCAAAGGACTGAGAAGGTTGATGAACTAGTTAGCAAAATCAGTTGGACTGAAAAGGTAAGAAGTTACATGGAGCCTAAGCTTTCTCCACTTGTAACCCAAAAAGCACACAAATTAGACAGAATTTGTATTTTGCACAAGAGAAGAATTACAGGGAAGGGCTCTGAGCACATCAGGGTTAGTAACAGTTTTAAAGAGTACTAGAAAGAAACAGAAAGCTTTCAAGTAGCGGAAGAAGGTATTTCTAGGAAGGAAAGCTATGTAGCTGACAATAGAGATTAAGTGAGAGTCAAATAGACTTTGCAAAACAATAAAAATAAATAGTAAATTATTCTTCACTCATGATTTCTAGGGCGGGGAGGTGGGGGGAAAGCCGCTGCTATGTAAAGAAGGAGTAGCAGAAACAGAAAATCATTTAGATATTTTTCATAAGCTAAAATTTGGCTTTCAATAAAAGTCATGTTGCCAAACCTGATATCAAAGGCAGGATAGCTAAAAAAAAAAATAGTAGTAAGTTTATAGAGATCTGAAGCAGGAGAAAAACAAAGGAGCTTGATGCATTCATGTCAAAACTCCAGCTAATGCCTGCCCAAGTATTATGAAAAGAAAAAGGACATGAAATAACAAGTTATTTAATGAGGGTTTAAAATATATCTAAGTTCAGGCAGCATGATACACCATTAGCAAGTCTAGTATCATACCTGTAGTTAAGGACTAGGGAAGAAGTGAGTAACTCTTTCCCTTGCTGAATCATCTGACCTTACTAGCACATAAAGCTTCAGGAAAGAAATCTGAAGTAAAGAATTTTGACAAGAGAAATGCAGAATAAGAAAACAGTGACATTAGTAGAGAGCAAGATAAAATGCAACACAGGTTCGCTAAAGGTAGGAGTTGACAAACTTGACATCCTTCTTTGATACAAATTTCTAGACAAGGGCAACACAGCAGATCTAATCTATTTAGTATTGAGAAAAGCACTGGATTTTGTGTTACACATGACATTTCTGGTTAAAAGGGAGAGGATGGGGATTAGAATTGCATAGTTAGTTGCTATACAGCTAGTATTACACAGGAACCAGCTAAAATGCAAGAGTTAGCAGGGCTGGCAGGGAGAACTGCCAAGCCAGAAGGATGTCTGAAAATACGTTCTCAATGGCTGACCCTGCAACAACCTTTATTTTCATTCAATACCCTGACACACAATAAAGGGGCCTGCTGAAGTTTCCTGAGAAATATGTAATTCAGAAAATATTGTCAATATACAGAAGGATTAAAATACTGAATAGGAGGTGGGGTTTCCTCTACATTAATATTTTCATTTGGAGCAGTTACTGCCCTCTTGAAATGAGCCTTTGAAGAGGCAGTCCAGTTGTTAATGCGACTTTGCTTCACAGGACCAGGCTAGGGCCAGTGCAAGTTCTCCTCTGCCTTCATATCCCAAAGGCTTAGAGCATGGGGGCCGTCAGCACAAGCGGTTTCATCCAGCAAGTCTGCTCCTGTTGCACGGTACTACTTGCTAATGCAGACATAGTACTGGTATCCTTGAGGACTTTAGTCACAGAAAAGATATGTAATGTACACAGTTCCAGGTCATACAGCTAAGATTAAGAAAAAAACCCCTCATATTTAGAAATGCCAGAGGGGAAAAAAAGATTACTGCTTCATCAGAAGATGATTTTGAAACATAAATGTAACACAGTAAGTGTGCCTGAGGAGAAGGAATGCCGGAGCAGACTACCACAGAGAAATCCCATACCTGCACCTTCACTTGCCTACATTTAACTCCTAAGTTTAGGGCACAACATCCTTTGTTTCAGGGCCTCTCTGTCCCTCTGCAGCTCCCAACTACCACTTCCAAGCAGGACTGAATGAACAAGTGCATCTCCTCTGCTCAGTCCCCAGCAGGATGCACCCAGCAGCCCTAGTCCAACAGAGACCAGTATTTGCCCTCCTGAAAGAGAGAGAAGAGGGGCACAGCCACTGCTCCGGTGCAGTGCTGGCAGCTCTGCCCTCTTGGGGCAGATGCCAGTTGTGCAGGAGGCTCAGCTCTTCCCGTTGACTGCCCAGGTGCAGAGCATGGCAGCTTTACTTTGTACATAAAGGAAAGCAGCCATGGCTTCTCAGGAGCTTGGTACAAGCGTGGGCTGCCCATCACTTCACTCCACTGCTATTCAACTTCCTGACTGCTGATGCCTGCTTGAGCCACTGCTGAGAAGAGCAAAAACTCTGTTCTGAGGTTATTTTCCTTGAGCAGAGAGGTCCAGGACTGGCTCCACCCTTCAGCAGAGAGGTACTTTTGAAATTTTCTGGTTCAGAGAAGCTGGCACCAGCTGCCTTCCACTTGAGACCTGGTTTGGATATCTGGGAGTGGTCAATAGCCCATGCTAAAGCTCAGTAATAAAGTCTGGGTTAAAAAACAAAACCCCACAAAACCCAAAAACCAACACAGAAAACACAACTAGATGCAGCCACAAGCTGAAAAAAACCCCACTGCTATGCCCTTACCCCATCAGAGAGCTGAAGAGGAGAGAAAAGGCCTGAGTATATGAGAAATGGAAAGCAATTAAATGTGGTGCAAATATTAAAAGGGGTCAACATAGGCAGCCGCTTCCAAACCCCTTCCCCTGTCTTTGTCTCTGAGCTAGTGGTCCTGCTCCATCAGCAGCAGTAATAGAAAGCTTGTGTTTATATGGAGCCCCTGCAATCATCTGCAAAAGGGAACACATCCAGAGCCAGTATTATGAACTATTGAAATGTACCTGGTAGATTTTGGGGTTTTTTGGAGTATGCTTGAAAGATGTTTAAGAAGGATAAGAATTCAGCAGGGTGGAAACCTCTTTGAAATCTGCCCTGAATTGTGGGATGTTAACCTACTTAAGTTATATTATGTTCAAAAGCTATGGTGCTGGATGACATGGAAAATCCAGAGGGACCTAGATCAATCAGAAATTAAGACTTCCAGATGCCATTTTATAAATTAATGATTTGATTTCCCATTTGTACAAGTGCTGATGTAAACAACAATTCTCAGAAACTTCCTAGTATAGAAGAAACCAAAGGCCCCAGAAGCATATTTTAATGTTACAGTAGTTCAATAAGTGTATTTATTGAAGTTCCTTGGGGGGTTGTGTAATATATATCATAGACATCGAACTATGTTTTATGGGCCAAATTCTGCTCTCAAACTTCATTAGAGACTTTAAACTGGCATAATTGAAAATCAACATGCTTCCTCTGAGTTTTTTAAATCTCTTGAAATAACGACAAAAATAGGAACTAAAAATATTCACCATCTAGAAGGCACATATAGTCTACAAAAGAAAAAAAAAGTAAAATAACAACCTACTCATTGGAGTTGATTACCTCTTCCAGATATAAAGAGCAGCCATATAAGTCATCTTCTTTTGGTAAGCTCTCCCACAAGTTAAAACTGTGTTTGACAGTAATCATGTATGAGTGTTGACTCTCATTTTTGCCGAAATCTTCTTACTTCTTCCTCCGTTCCCTACCCCTTAAATACTCAACTTTTGCAAATCACATACAAGTCTCAGATTTCTTCCCCCTCCCCAGCAGTACACTTTCAGCTGTAGTAGCTGCCAATGTGAGCTTTAAGACTGCTAGCCTCTAACAGCAGATGAACAAAGAAGTGTCTGCCATTTATTAGTTTAAATCCCATAATTTTTAAGCCAGTCTTGTGATTTAGAATTTGTTTTGATTTTTGTAATAAAAGACATGCCACACTTCTTTCAAAAAGTAGCTGGGCAGCAGTGGGGCTGCTTCATGTGTCCTGTTCTAGTGTTGGACAGAACATTAGTTTTGGGAGAAAAGTTACCTCTGGTTTAGCACCAGCTGAGGGAAACACTTCTAGTCCACAGGGTGAGGCAGACAGAAAGACATTTGGGAGAGTAGGAGGACTCAGAAATGGGGCAAAACTGTGGATGTTGAGAGGTTGCTGAAAAAAAAAAAAAAAAAGAAAAAGAAACTAATGAGGTAGCAAAAGGAAATACTTATCCTTGGGCCCTAAAGAGGAGTGTGAAGAGCATGAAGTAGACCAAAATCCCACTCATCTATGAAAAAGAGACCGAATGAAGAGACACCTGCAAGATCAGTGAACAGGAGAAGACTTGTTTGCAAGCCTTTTTAATTCTATTTTTTCTTACCTAGTCATTTGAGCTATCTTCATTAAAAGGAAAGAGCCATTTATTCTACTTGCAGTTGAAGTAAAACTTCTGGTTGTTTGGAACATCATTCTAAGGAAAGGTGCAGACACCACCCCATCTGAACTTTGGCTGTCCCAGGTCCTGATAGAGAGGGTCCCTTCTTTTGGCTACATAGGGCTGGTAATGGTGATGCTGGTAACAGCCTTACTTAAAAAAAGAATTATCTTCAATTCCTCCTGCATTTTGGTATATGGAACTTGCTCAAGATCCTTCTCTGACTAGGGACAGGAAAGTCTGCGAAGCAAGCTTCTGAATGGCACCTGTGGCAAGCAGTTCTTGCCCTTTGAAGAATCTTATTTTTGTTGCCTATACAGGAGCCTTCTGCATCTAGTCTCCTAAGTGAGATGCCTCACAATATAGGAAACATAGGATTTTTTTTTTCTTTTTTTAGGCCCTTAAAACTAAACTAAAAAAATTAGAGGGGAAAAAGTGTTCCCAACTCCTGTGTCAGCACTGCAGGATCAGCCAGCTGAAGTGCTGATGTAGCAATGAGCAGTAGTGGGGGCTGGGTGGGAAGGAGGGACTTTTCAAACTGAGTTCACTGCTAAAACTCTGTTATTTCCATGTGCACTCAACATCTAAATAGAAGAACTTGGTCAAGTTCTACAAACCAAACAGTCTCTTCCTCTTAAGTTTCTTCCTACTTTAGTGCTGATTTAGTGCCAGCTGAGAACTAAAAGCCTAGTCAGAAAACATCCTTAAGCTTCCAGATGTAGAGCCAGGTATACTGAAGTTTGTCCTCTGTTTTTCTCATAAAATGCCCTGTAACAACATTATGGGAGCATTCAGTTACTCGCTGTGCTTGAAGTCTAACAAACAGTCTAGAAATCACAATCTACTTAAAAAGAAATATAGTTGTTTTTCAGTTACTTACCACAATCATTCAAACAGCTTTAAAAATACATGTTTTATTTTGCTTAATATGTTTAAGGCCACAGTCAAGAAAAAAAAAAAAAAA
>VZTL01003725.1:0-14413 GCA_013400535.1 Scopus umbretta
GCTGAAACCAGGACATAATTCTACATGTAAAGTGATCAGAAATTATCTGAAGACAAACAATATAATTTCAGCCTGAATAACTGAAAGCCTGTAGGTATTGTTATGAAACCCTTTACAAAGTAGATGGGATTTATAAATAAATTTATTTATTTTTCAGGATCGATAACATTGTCAGTCAAAACCCTATCAAACCTTGAGCTTGGCTTAAAAAAATTATATTTTTAAGATACGTTTCAGGGCTTTTTAACTTCCATTCTATACTGACTCTTTATCACTCACGTTGTGGGGTTTTTTTTTAAGCCTTCTTTTGCCAGCACAAGAAAAACTTAAAATGCATAAGAAGTGATGGAAACCTGCTTTATAATTCCAGGATCTTAAGCGTTGAGGAAAACCATCCATCTGATAAGAGCTGGACACCCTCTTGGCAGTGGTTGTTTAATTTTATTTTTTCCTTCCCCTCTTCATGTCTTAGTATTCACTGAGGACATCTATTTCTTGGTATACCTGCACACCTTACCACTTGGCTTGTCCTACACACCACACCCACCCCCATGCTGCCACCCATCTTGTTGGCTGCAGGACTTACAGTGACACCATTCTGGTTTTTAAGAGCAGAAAGTGAGAGCCATTGCTTAACTGACCAATATTTTTGTACTTAGAAACCAGGTGGTAGGGCATATGAAGGTGGTGCTTAAAATCAGGTCTCCCTAGCTCCTTTATACCCAGGAGATATACTTACATAGTTAAATCTGCCTCTCAAAAACTGAAAGTACATTTCCTTTTCCCGGTGTCAGGAGCATGTCTTTGTAGAATCTGCAAAGTTCCTTCATTATCCCATCACTAAACCTCCCTTTAACACTGCCTTTTCCCCTTGCTGTTTGTTTTCTATGCTATTCCTGTTTTATTCTCCCTCCACTCAATTTATCTAGTCTGGCACTGGGTCCCACACTTCTACCTCTACCATGATGCTTCTGTATCCAACTGCATTTCCTAGCTGGAACCCTTGGCTCCCTTTTTCTGGGTAAGGAACACCATGCAGCAAGGACAGTGCTTGCTGCACCATGTTCTCTTTATCCTTAGGATGCTTTTGTGATTCAGCCTGTTGCTGCAGGGCAGGATGCCCAACATCACCCCTTTGAGCTGGTAAGGGCTCTGGGACAGCTTACTTCGGCAGCTGTTAGTCTGCTGCTTGTAAGCCCACTTTGCTCTGGTTTGCAGAGCCCCTGTTGCAATGGGTGTACTGAGCCATCACAAAGTCTCTGAGCTGTTGTAATCCTACTTGGAATAACTGAGCAAGCATACCACTGATTTACTGCAAATGGAAAGTGGCACCAGCACAAAATGGAATCGCAGCAAATGTGCCAGTAAGCATGCATCAGAGCCTCGCAGAGCAGCACTTAAACAACCAACATCTACAAAGGACGGTGTAAGATCAGACAGAAAGGGCACAAGTTCTCCATGTAGTCTTTAATTTATGCAGATGACAGAGAGAAGCAGCAGTAAAATGCAGGATTTGGTGTCATGGGCTGCCATGGTGTCTCAGGCTGGTTCCAACCTTGGACGTGTAAACATAACAGCTGGTACTAATGTGGTGTGTGTAACGGTGGCAGAGAAGGAAGAAATGGTTCTGCCACGTTCCTGTTCCTGAGGGTGCTGGGCTCCTCTGCAGGGGGAGCTGAGCGACGCTGAGGCTGCTGCCGCCGCCAGTATCCCTGCTCCTGACTGAAGGACAGTCTCCATGCTGCAGTCTGCAATTGCAGGAAATGCTCCACCAGTCTCTGGAGGTGCCATGTCCACTCAGGACACAAGGACACATCAGCCACAGTCGCATGGGTCCCAAAAGCAGCAACTTAGCACTAAGGATCTCCCCGCCATGGGAATCACTCCTGCCTTAACTTGGGCCTTTTCCCATGTGCCTGACATACGATGTGGTGCTGGTGGGGAGAGCTCTTCTCTCCTTTTGAGGTGCCGCTGTTTTCACAGGCTGTGGGTAGGCTCCTGGGCATTGCCTTCTGTTACTACTTGGGTTTTCTTCTTCTTTTTTTTCTTTCTTTTCTTCTTTTTTTCGTAACTTATGGCAGGTTCAGTCTAACCTCCCATTTCAAACAGTTCTGATTACCATGCTTATGCCTTTAAATCACTGCTGTGATGAGATCAGCTATTTTCTCATTACCTTCTCCATCTAGGACACCTGTTTTACCCTGAGTGCATATGTTACTCCATGTGTTGTACCAGAATTTCAGTTTTCAGCACTTGGCTCAGTTCTTTGGGCTATGTAGAAGTAATGTATTTTAGTTGTGCAAAAACATGATGATTTATATATGTTGTGTTGCTGCAGTATACAGATTCGAGCACATGTAATATAATTGCTTACACTCTGTACTGTGACAAAATTATTCATTTAAACAAAAGCTGATTAAGTTGTAGCCCTTGACAGAGGAGAAACGGCAATTCTCAGGACTCTTCTTGATAGAGCAAGACCTGCTAAAACTTCTCTATTTTAAGGTGGTAAAACCAGTGCATTAATCGCTATTTCAGAGTCATAAAGACTAAATACTCCCTATGTTCATCAAACACAGACTTTTAAAGAGAAGGCTGCATACTGGATATTGCTCCCATTTACTATGTGTAATACAAATAATCTGTCATCTCATGTGGTAGGAAAGAATGCAAAAACGATTAGGCAATCCACTATCGTAGTATGCAACATTTTTCAGTGTGTGCTTGAGATGGATATGTTACTTATTGATGACACCCGGACCACTGGAAGCTCCTGCTGACAAAAGCCTTCTCCATCCCCCACATTGCTACATTTATTCCATTTTTCTGTTGAAGAAGAAATGTTTTAGGAACATCTAAAGATATTTAGGGGTAGTCTTTATTTTCCCTGCAACTTATAAGCATTCCAACTGCTCAGAGGAATCCACAACTCATTTTAAAATAATTTGAATAATGTTTTAATTTTCTAATGTTTTGACATCTCAAATCTACCAAAGTATCTGGGAATTTCTGAATACCGGTGGGATAAAAATTCCATTTCTGGCAAGAGACTGAATTGTAAAATGGCAATTCTAAGTAAAGAAACTGTTGTTGATTCAGATCTGATTCTTGTCTCTCACCCAACAATTTCTCTAGGCTGGATGTGTTCACTGTCTTTATCAGTATTGCTGAAAACCATAGTTCTATCCATTTTATGGCAGCAGAGTTACCTAAAGTATGTTTGTCTAATCTGCCAGTGAGATTGATCTACAACTGTAAACTAAACCAAGATATTCTACAGAACATTTTGGTTACATACCTGATAGAGCTTGCCGGAAAACATTGCTGTCGAGAAATTTGTTGCCTGTGTGAGAATTAATTCAACTCGCTGGTGAATCATTAGGCAGCATAAAATGTTTATTTGAGCAGAGGACGGGACCCAATTTGCCAGTGAAATGAAAGATATAGTAAACGTTATCTTAATATTGCTTTACAAATGTAATTACTTTGAATGTGTCAGCTTCCTTTGACTTCAGGCCCCTCAGCTCCCCCTGATCCATCAGGCAGAGGCAGCTATGCAGGACAGATGCATGTGCCAAGCCAGAAGGAAATGCCTGCTGCAGCCTTGGTGGCCCTGGGGTGCTCCAGCTTCTCAGAGAGAGGACAGATGCGTGGGAAGGGAATGAGGGAACAAGGTGTTATCTTATTTTAGCCATTGCTCTGGATTGCCCCATTTGAGGGAAGGAAAGACTTTCATTTCCCTGTCTCCATTTGGCTAGGATGATGCTTGAAGACCTGCACAGAGTTCTTAAGGAGGGTATGATGTGTTACAGTGAAGTCAGTGCAAGCTATAGATGGGAACAGCTAAGTGCCACTAACCGCTGCTGGTGCAACTGCAATATTTTGTGGTTCCAATTTGTCTACATTTGACAACGCAAAACTGCAAGGACAAGTGCAACAGAAACATCAGTGACTTGTTGCTTTCTTTTGCCTGCCATCTTCAGTAGTGCCTTCTTGGTTGCACCAGTGATGATGCAATCTGCAATCTTGTTGGCTTCTTTTGTTCTTTGGGTAACTCCTAGGGCTCGTTAGGTGCCACGCTGGCAGCTGACCTACAAACTGGTGATGCCTAGAAGCTGCTGACCTTCCATTGCTCATCATGTGCCCCTTTCCCTCTCCTCCCAGATTGGCAGTGACAAGCTTGGACCAGCCAGAGAGCTACCAAGACATAGCACTGCTGTAGCACCAGGAGCTCATTGATCCCAGAACTGTGTTACTGCTTTTATTCAGGTTTTTTTCCCCGGTGTGCGCCAGAGGAGAGGCAGTAGATCCTTGCAAAGAATGTTGCTAGGAAGGTATCCTCACCACTCCTGCATGTTAGTCTCAAACAGTTCCTTAACAAGAGCAACTGCTTCATTAAGGTGATGATGCACCAAAACTCTAGTTTAACAACTTCCTTCCACAGCTTGCTTGTATTAGTCTCTGTTCAGATGGTGAGAGATGCAGCCTTAGCACCCATCCTTGTTTCAGTGCTGCTGCTCCAGACACTGTACAGATTGCAAAGAAAGACAGACACAAGGACAGGAATTGTCCTGTTTGCATTTTCAAGCACCAAGGCAGCCTGTGGTGTTAATTAAGTTAGCAGTGCCAGCAGACAGATTTAAGTTTCCAAAACCCAGAGCTGCTACTATCATCACCTTATGCTGTGTTACCACAGTAAACTAATAAGCAGTGTCAGACTTCACCTGTTCTCGTTTTAAGTTCCTTGTTTGAAACAGAATGGCATCAGCTGCCTAATATCGCGTGTGTCCTTAAATATTGTGCAGGAAGGTCTTAGGAATGTCTTGTGCTTTTATTAAGTTATTTCCTGTAATATTGTGTGCGATGAGTCTGAAAGACAGTGAAATAGATTAGCACTTCAGTGTCTCGCATGCAGAAAGAGGCTCTGTAAAAGATGAGGGATGGAGCTCCTGAAGGCTCCTCCTCAAGGCTCTGTTCCATAGCAGGCTACTTGTGTGGTTTGGAAATATCACTTGGAGTCAGATATTTGCGTGTTGTCATCACTGCATACTGGTGCCTGCATTCTTCTCCCTCTAAAAAATAAATCTGGTTTTTGCACACTTTGTCTGTGGCTGTACCTCTGTGCCTTGTTTTTATAGAGGAAGATAGTCACGCTCTGTACCCAAGGCATGTTAGAGAGAAATAGATTAAGGACTGTGAGGTCATCTGATGCTATTTTCATAGGGACTGTATAAGCATTTTAAATAATAGGTTCTATTCTGAGTTTCTTTAAAATGAATTTTCATTGTAAAGTCAGTGAAGTAAAAACATGCTACATCCCTCAGAGACACTTAAAGTATGCTTCAGGAATGAGGGAGGAAGGCTATTTTGGGGTGTTGCAGAAGTATCACATTAGCTCGTTGGGAATTTATCCTGATGGAGCCGCCTCTGATGACTTTTGTGTGGCACAATGTGCCAGGCCTTTGCAGGTACTTTTGTGCAAGACCCTACCGCAGGCTTCCGTGCTGCTCCAAGGTGTGAGGGGAGCTGCATTGCACCCTGTACTGAGCCACCTCCATTTGCAAAGTTATTACCACCTCTAACTCTTACCAGAACTGGTGGTCCTGTTATGAAGTCCTGCTCCTTTACAGGTGGCTAATTTAAGTTTATGGCAACGAAACGGGAGCTGTATGGCGTGGCCTCAGCCTCCTCCCAGACAGGTCAGGGAGGATGTGTCAGCAGCATGCCAAATCTTACAAATGGTGATGAATAAAGAGCAATCCTAGGATATGTGATGGTATTGCACCATCTTGTCTTATGTGACAGTGGGTATTGCAATGTCTTATCTTTTACAGTTCACAGAGATAAAAAACCAAAGCCAAACCATGATTCATCTCAATGTATTTGCATATTTCAGTAAATATTGTGATGATTTTTCCAACTATTTGGCAATAACTATACCCTGGCCTTGTAGATTATGTTTTCTTCAAAGCGGAGTTCATGTAAACCTTTATGAAAATAATGTATTAGCAACTTAAATGCTGAACATTCACTTTTTATGTGCCATTTTTTACTTTAGCCGAGAGGCTTAGCATGGAACAGCATGCTTCGCTAAAGCCAGACAATCTCTCCCCATTTCTACCTTCCAGTCTGAGAGTATCAGTTACATGTCCTCACCAGAAACAACCTTGTTATGGGGAGAAAGTAGAAAGGAAAATAGAAGAAGTAATACATAAAACCTTAGACTGAAACGCCTTTGTACAGAGGAAGGTGAAGGGAAAAAAAAGAAACCTCAAGGACTGAGGTTTTAGTAGTGATTTTGACACTAGTTTAGTTTGCATCTCTTTTGATACTTTCACCAAACAAGCTTTCTGTCTCATTGCAATGTAATGTAAAAAGAATAATGATGGAGAGCAAACTTTAAAAGTAGTACTGTGGCTCCCCTGTCCCTGTCTAAGTAAAATGTGGCTAAAACCTAACCAATGTATACATACAGGCCATGTTCCTCCAGTTCCTGAATCATCCTGTGATCCAGTCAGTTCCCTTCTAGTAGCCCAGCTCCCCCACCCAAACTTCAATGCCATTTTACGTGACCCTTCCTACCTCTTTTGGACCTCCAGGATCTCCCTCTATCGCCACACTTACAGTGAAAGCTAAAAGGTAGCAGATATTTTCTAGTATGCTCGCTTAGACATTTCTGCTTTGGAGGTTTTAGAAGCGGTAAATAGAAAGCCCGGCTTCTGAAAGAAAATAGAATCTAGTATACTCTTCCACGGCAGATTTTAGCCTGTGGCTGTGAGACCCTACTTACCCTCTCAGACTGTGCCTGCACATGCACGTCGTGCATCTTGTTCGCTGTTTGTGGGCCCAGGGTGAACCCTTGACTCATCCTTGGTAGAGAAAAATAGTAATTAAGCAGCCTGGATAAAGCATCGTGTTATTGCTATTGACAGTCGTGGAGAAGTCAGAGAGAGAGCAGCTGTTTCTGAGGGAAGTTTGATGTACTTGATCTACAGGAAGAAAAGGAAAAAAAAATCTATACTTTTATTCATTATTATGATTTTGTCAGTTACCACTGAGCACTTCTATTTTGTGTGGGGTTTGTGTAGCAGGGTCTGACTTCTGGCTAGGTTATGGCCAGAGGTCGGTTGTTGCTTTCTTTTCTTATCTTTCTCTCTCTCTTTCCCTCTTTTCACATGGAGAGAGAATTGTGAGGGACTGACATATGTTACTGAGGCAAAGCATTAATTGGTGATCTACTTGAATTATTAGTAATTCTCATTTCTCACTATAAATACAGTCCTGTTTTATTGCATCCACATGAACATATTCTTGTTTAGAAAGAAAAAAACTGTTAAAAGTTATCAAAAGCTATTCCTCCTACTGAAATCCAATAACCTTTACCATTGTGCCTTCTCCATTACTTTTAACAAAAATTGTTGTTTAATTGAAGTCACGTTGCTATTTCCGTGTAAACTGTTTTGGCTATGATGGAAATCCATACTCTATCTCAGACTGCAGGCTTAGAACTGCATTAACAGTTACCTGGTTCGATGTTAATATTACTGTTACTTATTGTCGGACACCACCAGTCCTTGAAAAGGCTGTGAAAAATGTATCTAAGCTATACAGTGTAATAAATCTGGGCTATAGTCTTTTGTCGAGGATCAGCTGATACGACGACAGTGGGGGAGTTCGGTAAATCCGTTCAGTCAAGGGAGCCAGGTCAACGCAAGGATTTTAAATACTTTGCTAGCCAGTGAACACTGAGCCAGAACTGGGTTACAGGACGATCATGTGAGCAGCTTCTCCAGAGTCCTGAGGATTTTGTAATCAACAGCAGCACGACTGAAGTACAATTAGGGCATTTGCCAACGTCCTCAGACTGCTCCAAGCAGCATCTATACTCATAACGAACAAACCTAGTGATGGGAGTATTCTGAGAGTTCAGGCAGAAATTAACTCTTCCTCTGGAAATTTTATATAAATATTGTAGCACTTCTTCTATGCTAAAAGAAACATTTCTGGATGAAAAATCTTTTTTGTTTGTTTGTTTTTTTTTTTCCATAGCAAAAATTTATGCCAAGGTATTCTAGCTTAACATATCTTCAGGGATATCACTTTCTAAATAGAGGGACTAATGATTCCTTCTTAATAAGTATTTTGTGTGCGAGTACATCTCTTTTTGCAACGCGCAGGCAGGCAGATACCGGTAAGTAGAAGCAGCTTCTCAGCTCTTGACAAGGACTGCAGAGGAAGCACTTGGTGGCAGGACAGCAGAGACAAAGGTTAAAAGGAAGAAACTAGATCAGAGAAAAATGCATCAGCAAGTGACTGGATGAGCAGATGATGGCCAAGAGTCAGCCTGGCAGTGCGGAGAAGCAGCCAGGGCCAGCTGGGAGAGACTCCAGAAGAGGCCAACCCACAAACCCCAGCGCTCCCACCGCTTGCTGGTGTCACCAGGAAAGGTTCCGCTCCTTACCAGCCGCTGTGTTTCTCTCCAAGGCTAACGGTACTATCAGCAGTCACGGCTGGTGCACAGGGGTGGGATTTCTCAGTCGTTTTCCAGCATCAGCGTGTTAAACTAACTTGCCCATCTGGATTTTTGAATAAAAGGTTCTGACTGCAACTCCACCACCACATAAATTGCCAAACAAATAGTTCTAATTAATACATTTGCAAAAATAATGAGTGCTTTTTGGATAACTTGCAGAGAGAGGCAGCTTTGCTTATTAACCTATACGTTACAAATCACTTCTAGCCGCTGTTACAAAAAATCCAGCTTGACTGATGAAAGTTCATGTTTCACACCTCTTGACAATGTAGGAACAGGCTATAATTTTACCTATTAAACCCAAACTCTTGGTATTCAGAAAGCTTTGCAGTAAATTAATCATCAGAAGAATTACTGGACTGCTTTATTTTAAATCAATCTAAGGAGTACCCAGCGGCTTTTTTAAAGTTGTTTGTTGTTGTTGTTTTTTTTCCAGAGCACATTGTAGGTTCAGGTGACTAAAGAAATACTTATGAAGAATATTTTAAAAAAGCCCATGTCTCCCCCTCCCGGAATAAAACAAACCCCTGCTACATCTTCACGAAGACCCCGTGCCCCAGAAAGTAGCACCCATGACTCGCCTCTTCCCTTGCACCTCCATGAAGGGTTTTCACATGGAAAAAATAACAAACAGGGTGCCTTCAGCTGTGTCAATAACTAGCATCTCCGTCAGCACCAGGTAACGCTGCTCAGATACATCTCATAAATCTTTCTGGAAGTCACAGAAGGAGCAGAAGCGCAGGGCCATCGTTCACGGGGAACTGAAAGGAAAGATCCGTGCAAATGCCAGCGCCAGCCAAGCCGCCCGCTTGCCGCTTCACACGGCACCTAATCCAGCCCATGCCAGCCCAGGCAGTTTTACAACATATTTTTGCCAGCTGTGCGCTAGCAGTTTGATAGCAAAAAATGCCACGCTGATGTTCAGATTGTCGATGCACCGGCTGCCGCTGACAGGAGGAAAGATAGTGCCACCTGGACGTCTCCGTTGCTCGAGAGAACAAGCACTTTCTGCTTCCCCAGTTTCAGAACTCTGACATGGCAAATTGTTCTTTTTTTTTTCTTCTTTTCTTTTAAATTAGCCTTATTTAATAAAGGATTTTGCTGGATTACTACATGCAATTGCATACCGTGGTAGTTATATTCAATTTTGCAGCATATTGTAATGTAAGTAGTTAAATATGTAACTAAGCATTTTAAAACATGAAACTGTAAGAAAAATGTTAATTGCAACAGAAAGACTCTTGCCTGCCTACACATTGTATTTGTTTAATGTCGATTTCTCCTCCCGTAGTAGTGAAATGCCACATCCATATTTAAAATCTGAAGTATTGACAAAATCTTCCGAGCACATAAAGCTGTTTTGGCAAAATATGTGAGTGCCTGCCGTGCTGCAGCTACGAAAATGAAACAGCTCATCAATTTACCAAAAATCTGCCTACAGACAAGGCATTTTCCAGCCTTCAGGAAACCTGACACTTTTCTCACGCAAGAAGAAATCCTCACCGCCCCGAAGTCAGTGAGAAGCCTCTGCTGACTTCAATAGGGCCAACTGCTACGAGATTGACAGGGCTATCATTATGCTTTAAAATTAAGCTTATGCACATGCATTCACGAATAGGAACCATAACAGCAGAAAGGCTTAATGCAACAGTTACAAGGGAAGTGAAAAATCCAGAAAGAATATGCTGCAGTTCAAGATTAATGTGTTACTCATGAAAAATCTAATTTTAATAGAAGGTCAAACCTTTAATTTTTTTTTTTTTCCTTAACATGTCATAATCTCACATCTCTTCAGCTGTCACAGAGCACTGCTAGAAATGGAGACAGACTCTGCTGATGGAATTAAAGTGTGGTTTTTCAGAGAATGAACCAGCACCTATTTTGAAATTACTCCCAAATGATTAATTACCCACTTAAAAGCATAAGCAAACCTTTGGCCTCATAGCATCTCTACAATCTGTCACAGTATAAAACCAAAAGTTTTCTGATATCTGTAATTACTTACCAAAATAAAGGACTTTTTGTGTGCCAGTTTTGTTTGTAATTTTTTTATTAAAAAAAAATTAATGCTATTAGTCAATACATCTGTAATAATACTTAATAAAGTATCACGTAGTAGCAGGTATTTTGGATTCAGGAATGTAATGGTTATAACTAAATCATCAGAGCTCTGTGCCGCTCCAGTCTCTTCTAAATTGTCATTGTTTTTCCAGAATTTAAACAAACTCATTCTTTGTCAAGGTACGTCATCCTTAAGGCCTTGCAAACTTTTTAGTGATTGAACCAAAACAAAGAGAGAGCTCGGCTTTCTTCATCTGAAGACCACGTTGCTCTTAAGCTTAAAAAGGTGCCTGTGGTTTTCAAGCAGTTAGTGGCAAATCAGCAAGAAAGAAATCAGAGGAGAAGAAGGGGCACTTGGAAATCAAACCAGTAAAGTGCACAGTTATACTGTCCGAAATTGTATTAATCTGATCCAAAGGACTTGCTGGACTGTGGATACTTAATACAATTTGGCTTGCATGGAACATACAATCACGATCGGACAGAAAGGATTTTCTTTTTCTTCCTGAACTCATCTACAGGATTTACGGAATTGAATTTTCAAGGGTAACATACTGCAGCTCTTTGGATATCGATTAGTTTCCTAAGTCCACAATGAGACGGAGAAGGGGGGAAGGTGTGGAGGGTTGCAAGGTGTCCTCGTGCCTTTTCTGTTTTATTTAGATGCCAGTACTCTCCAGTTCCCCGTCCTCCAGCCCTAATGCAGCGTGTGACCTAGAAATCATAAAGAGTTTCTCTTTATTTGTGTACTGTCTTTGAGTTTGCTGGGATTGCTCCCCTGTTTGTTCTCTGCTGGTAGCCTTGAGGGGGTCTGTCTTCTCAACTGAATCCTCCTCACAGTCCTGGATTTTACTGGCTGGGGTGTTAGCAACTGACTCCAAGGAGGTGCCTGCCTCCTCCAGGTGGCTGTAGCCCTTATTGCTGCTGGAAGGCTCAGACTGGGAGCTCTGGGAGTCCATCCTGGTGATGGCAGGAGGGGTTGAAGGGGAAGACCCTCCAAGATCCAGAGATTTGGAGTAGCTAGAAGATGCCTTTACCAAGAGGGTGGAGTCCGGGCCCCTGCTGACTGTCGGGGACCGAAGTGGCTCAGGGAAAAGGGGACGCCTGGCATCAGGCAAGCAGCTGGTGCTCTGCCGCCTGAGAACGAGCTTGTGCCTCCTCATCCCACAGCCTCCCTCGACATGGCTGCTGCTGAGGTCAGTCAGGCTCAGTTCAAACTCCCCCCGTGGAATTTCCCGGGCTCCCCGCTCACCAGGGGGCCTCCGCCAGCCTCCCCCTCTGCTGCTCGGTGCCAAGGGCAGCAGGGTGAAAGCGCTCAGTGAAGAGCCGACGATGGAGCTGGCTGTGCTGTGCCGGCCCCAGCTCTCTGGCGGGCTGCAGGGTGGGCTGGTGACGGTGCGGCCAGCAAGGGCCGCACGCTCCCGGTAGATGCTGTACACAGCCTCAGCCAGGCTGGGCGGCTGTGGTGGGGTGCAGAAAGAGGAACGCCGTGGTGAGGAGGCTAGGTCTGGCGGGGAAAGGGAGATACCCAGTCCTGGTGGCCAGGAGCTCTTGGCCAGCATGGCCGCAGCACCCAGGCCTTCACTGCCAGGCTTTAGCTCCAGGCCCCGGGACTGAACGTAGTTGACAAAGCCATTGAGAGGGGCTGAGGCTGGGGTGCCCCCGTCCTTGGCCCGCAGGCTGTGGGCATCAATGACGGTGGAGTAGAGGTCACGTAGGTTGATGATCTTGGTCTTCTTGTCGCGGTTCTCGTGCAATACCGCATTGGCGCAGATGAAGAGGAAGATGCCGATACCCATGATGAGGGGCCCCAGCACCTTCAGCTTGTCTGAATGCAAGTAGCTTGAGAAAAGACGGAAAAGGAAACTCACCGAGGCCTGGGGGGATGAGGAAGGGAGGGGGGACTGTGGGGACCCCTGGGTGGTAGCAGTGGTGGAGGTGTTGGCTTTGGGGGGTGACTCTGGATGGATCCCTGCTTGTGCCCCTTCCTGGCTCCGGGAGCGGTTCTTGGGGGCGCCACCCTGCGGTGCCAGGTGCCGGCCCCCACTGAAGCTGCTTTCTCTGTACACCTGGCTGGGCTTCGGCCAGTAGCCCACCACAGCCAAGGCAATGCCCACCAGCAGTACTAGGATGCCACAGAGGGCGATGAGCCCCGAGAGGGAGAACAGCTTGAGCTTGCCTTTCACCACCACCACGTCGTTCTTGCGCTTCTTTTTGGCCTTGCGTTTGCGTTTGGGGACTTGGCTTTGGGGTCGCAAGGGGTCCTGTTTCCTAGCCGAGATCCTCAGGAGGCCTCCAGTGGCGATCATGGCTGGCTACCCAGAGCACTGCCCCCTACGGCCACTCCAGCTCCTGCAGTGAAAGGGAGAAGAGAAGAGCATGAGGACGAGGGGCAGACCTGCAGCAGCACAAGAGGTGTCTCTGTTTGCTGTTCCTCATTCAAACTCCTGCTAATTAAAACCCTCAACAAGTGCGATGGGGGTTGACACCAATAGGCTGATCTCCCTTGCCCTCACAGCTCCCGTGAGCGAGAAAGAGACATGCATGGAAGCAGCCATGTACCCCGCTACACTCTTGCCAAACAGCTAATTTCTTTGCACTCCAGGTAAACGATAGAGGGGGTGGCATCTGCTGGTGTAAACACAAAAAAGATCTTGCTGGTCTTAGAAGGAGCTTGCAAAGCACCAGAGCTCAGAGGATGCTGAGCCCCACTCCCTAACAGGGTCTGGGATTACACTGCACACTGACTGTGGTTAGTGATGTCACGCAGGATTTGAGGGGATGGGGGAAAATGAAAGCAGGAAGGCAGTATATTTGATCTACAGATACCATTTGTTTCATTACACTACTTACATATTAATGGGGGGAGGGTTAAAGATATTACTTGCCTTTCTTAAATGAGTAGGAAAGGAATTACTGTGAAATGCACAAGGGAAACATTTGAACACGGGAAGGTGGTGCCCTGTGAAAGTTTCTTCCTAGCCATTTGCACTTGATCTGCAATATTACAGAAATTCATCTCCCACCTGAGGTTCAGAGGCATCCCTGGTTTGGGAACACGTGCTATGCTCCAGGTAACCCTTATGTAACAGCAGCAAATTCGAACACACACACACACCCCACCCCCCCCACCCCCCGCCCCCAGGAAAGGGAGATGGTGGCTGGCAGGTAAGAGACAGCATGTCAAATCTTATTAAAGCAGGAGCAAACCCTTGCGAGTCACCTGAGGAAATGGTAATGACTGCTTGTAAGGAAACTGGCAGGGGACTAAACATCAGACATTTATGGCTTTTGTTTTACTGGACCATCAGAAGTCATCTCTCTGTGCTAGTGATCTGAGCTACAAAATGAAGCACGTAGGAGCAATTCCTGCATGGTTGCAATTCTTTTTGGAAGATATTCCTTCATGCTACTGAGGAGCAGGATCCCCTTCCCCCTTTCTTTTTCTGAATACCCAATTATTTCTTCTTTGAAGAAGAAAAAGATGACAGCACCGAATATAATACGAGTCATAAAGTTCAATTCATTGCACTGGAAGGCGATTAAGTAAGCACCTAAAAAAAAAAAAAAAAAAATCTTGCTCTCTTTCCCCCGTTCAGCTTTTGAACCTCATTTCTTTTCTGTTCTATTCCCAGATTTGCCACATACGCGGTAATTTTGTGTCCCATTTAGTTCGTTTGTATTTTCCCCAGCAAAAGAAGGGTGTTGTCGGCGAGGACACGGTTAAAATTACTCTCCGAGGTACTGCACGCTCAAAACAAAGAGCGGAGACTTGTCTTCTCTTTCCTATCGCTGAACTATTTCTTTCTTTTTTTTTTT
>VZTL01003725.1:20070-31961 GCA_013400535.1 Scopus umbretta
TTTTAAAAAAAAAAAAAAAAAAAAAAAAAAGGAACCTACTGGTTTATCTCACTTCAGTTCTTACTGACATTCACTGTGAATAGATTTTTATTTTCAAGGCATTAATGACACTAACCACTTTATAAAAATATATATTTTTAATTGGCATCTCGCAAAAGGCTTGAAACTAGAGGAGACTGGATGTGAAATGCTCCTAGGTTAGCTGTGACATATTGCAGGAAGTCTGTGATGGTTGCACCCTCAGGTTATGAACCGTGCTCAGGGGCAGATGTCACTCAGCTGCTTTTAAATGTTGTGTGCATGACTTCTCAACTGGCTTAAAAAGAAGTAAGAACCATTCAGCCATGTTATTTGCCTTCACTTTTGATTTGTTGATACAAGACAACTGCAAATAACTGCAAAAAACTGTGGCTGTTATTTGTGGACACAAAACCACATAAATGCTAATCAAGAACACTTCCCAAACTATTTGCCTGGAAGAAACGATCAGTGTAGCATTCCCCCCAAATAGTTGCAATTAATTTTTTTTTTTAATGTCATTCGCCCTCCGCTTACCTGATTGCTGTACAATGTAAGCTCTTGAGATGGAGGCCATCAGAAAGCAACTTGACCCTAGCTGCAGAGATATCTGTGCACAACTGTTTTATGATATAAGTGCGATTATGCACCAGCACCTTCTTATTGTTTAAAGATTTTTGTTGTCTATTTGAAGGTCTACAGTAAATGAAGTGAATGTGTATTTCATAAGAGAAGTTCATAAAATAGCTTATTTTATCTTATCAAGCCTTAGAAGCAGTATTTTGACTCAGTGGGACAGCACTAGTCTATGAGAAATAATGGCAAAATATATTGGACAGAGGGTTGGAACATGTTTTTATTGTAAGTGATATTAAAAGTACATTACTTGCATGCCAAAGCACTTGTTGTAGGAGGGGAACATTAGACTGCACCAATAACATATGGCTCCCGCTGTCTTTTTTTTCTTCTAGGGCAGTAGGTGCTAGAGAGATTTTTAGCCTTGGTAATTTAAAATTGTAGATGTTCAAAAATAAACTTGATACCAGCATTTTTGCAACTCTGTGCAAAGGTTTTTTAACAAGGAAAGAGATGCTCATACCTTATATCTGCATTGCTCATTGCAAGTCCCAGCATCAGAGTTCTGGCGATACGAAAACCACTCATTCTGGAAGTGGTCAGGGAGCAATGACGGACAGTTTGCCTCCTCCGCATGGGGACAGGACATCCATGAAGTGGAGTTAGTCCCCTCAGTCCATGAGCTGGGTTAGTCAACCACAAGGAGCCACCGTCACACAGACTAATTAGCAGATATTCTACAATTTTAATGGTATCAATATTTCCCCCAGTTTCTTGGGGATGCACCTGCTGCTTCCCAGCACACCTTCAGGCTGCTGGGGAGCAGGGCTGTCTTTTCATTATACAAAACACACAATGCCTGCATTAGTTGGGGAAATTCCTGACTGGTCTGGTGAGATGCCAGAGCAATGCAATGAAGCATAATCACATTTATAATTAATAATAAGATGATTTGCAGCAATCTGCATGAAAGCACAGTCTATCAGTCAGGAGAATAAGACAACGACTGCATCTTTCCTTTTTAAGAGAGGGTTTTCTCAGACCAGCAGTCACTATATACTCACATACTCATGCAATTTGATAGGTGTCTTTGCCCTACATTATTAAGGGATTAACTTAGCATTTAATAAATGGAAATTACTACAGTATCTTTTTTATATGTTGTCAAGAGAGATTAACCCAGTTTTTCAATCTGATTTTTTTGTCATTTCCCTTCCCCATGACCTGCAAATCACAGTTTTTTACTCTACAATGGACACCTAATCATCACTGTGGAAGGATGACAAGCTAACGTAGAGTACTCATCCAATAGAAATAGTTTTTTTATGGACTACTAACACAATTTGTCACAACCCTGATGAATTGTGAAGGTCCTTAAAGCTCCATGCTTAATTGCTATCATTTTCAGAGTGACACACAATCTGCTCAAAACTGAAGGTCAGATTTGCCCAAGATTCAATGGTACATTTTGGGAACATGAAGGAACCCAGAAAACATATTAAGAGTCTGATGGAGGAACCCTCAGGTTGCCAGAAGAAGAGTCATCCTGTTTCTGCCAGCTCTTCCACAGCTTCTCTGTAGAGAAGGGATGTTGGGGTAAAGTCAAGAGCACATCTGAAATGTGCCAGGTACTGTTGCTAACTAGCATAGGTGTGGACAGCCTGTGGATTTCTTGCCTATGATAGGAGCTAAACCCTTCCCAGGCTTACAGTAGCACAAAAGTGAATTGTAGAGTTCTTTGAGCTCTGCCATGCTCTGGACCTGAGTGCCAGGGCCAGTGTGCTGATGTATTTTCTCTTCAGTCACACTTAAGTTGTGTTTTAAATTATTCTAATTGACAAAGGATATTTTCATAACTTGACATTACAGCGAACAGTGAACTTTGCCCTAAAGGTGTACAATGGTGATTTAACTGTGATCAGTGGGTGCGAAGTCCTAAAAGGAGACAGAAAAAAAAATCCTATTCAGAACTAGAACTTGAACTCTGTAGTTAAATGACACTTAAGGACTCAGATCGTAGACCATTGTTTACTAAATATAATTCATAACACTTTACATGGAGGACTTGATCATTATTCTTTTGATAATTATGACACATATTGTACCTCTGCTTTGATTTTGAATGTTACTCTTGCAACATTCAGTTATGTTAGTCAAATGCCTGGTATTACACTAATCGTTCTCAATCAGTTTTGTAATTTTAAAGGTATCAAATTATATAATTCAAATAAAGTACAACTTGATAAATTGCTTTTATGCATTGACACAAGTGAGCTGAATTCACAGAATGAAGCAGATCTACAGGAAACATCCTGGTTTTGCCAAAGCCAGGGAATATTCACAGCTGAAAGCCAATAGGAATATTCTTTTCTTTACTATAGGAAACATTACCATGAAAGAGTGAAACAGAATAAATGTAAAAGAATTAGCAACACCATGTGTGCTTGCTGTTCCTTTTGCTTTCATTACCAAATAACTCTTTTCTTAAATTTAGAGAGAAAAAATAAGGGAGCCTTTTAATTGTGCAGGCTATAAGGATGTTGCTTGCTCTGATCTTTATAGTGCTCCCACTGGGGTTGCTTATGACCTAGTTAATCTATATATCTGAACAAAAGTCAATTAACTTGCTATAGAGTTTCACCAGAGACATTGAAAAGAAAATTTGGCCTGCAGGTGCTGTGGAATTATGTATGTGAGTAGAGCAACCAAGCCTTGGCCCCAAATGTCAGGCACAAACTCTACTGTTCATGTGGTGAGGCAAGAGCTTTGGGAGCCTCTACAGGCTTGGGTGTTTCTGAAAAACACAGAGATTCCAGGCAGGAGGAAAATGCATGTCTCATCTTGTGATGCAAACATAGCTGATTTTCAGTCTGTGTTTATATCTTTAGTTATTTTTAGAGAGTTATTTTGCTGAGTTTTGTTTATAGATATTAATGGCACAGAGAAGGTAATTGCACTCAGAAAGACAGAACCTGGAATAATTTTTGGTTGTCATGAAATTTAATTGTGAGTAGATTGGGCTATTGAACAGAAGGATGGGAAAGGCCTTTCATGCTCTTTTTTCTCTTTGCTTGTTTGAATATTTTGGGTGTGAAATGAAGCTTGTCACGTACTCTGGTTAAAAAGCCTCAACTCCTCCATTTATTATGCATTCTTTTTTCAGTGAATGCTTATTACTCATGCATAGCCAGGAGTATGAGGATCACAAATGCATTAAGAACTGTTTATTTAACTTTAAAATAACCAATCAGAGCTTAAGAAAATATTAAACAGATACTTCCATGTAATACCTGCAGGTGTAAATCAGGCCATGGCTAAACAAGTAACTGTCTCTATCACAGCTTCTGATGAGGACTCAACCAGTCAGAGCACTTACGCTCCTGGTTACTTTTGCTGTTCCTAGGTGTCCTCAGCACAAAAGGCTGTGTCAGTTCCTGTCTCAAATATAACATACTGCATCACAAGTGGGTGGAATTTATCTCACCTAACTTTGGAAGGCTGTAATATGCCTACATCACTTCTGAAGTGTGATAGATCCGGTCTTCTGTAGGAGTGGCAGTTCGAGAGGAGTGGTTTTCTGCAATTACCTGTTTCCTCCTATTGATTATAGCAGAACTCTGAAGTCTAGATGCAGATTTTCACATTGCAGGCTTTTCCTTCTTCTTACCCGTATTATTTACATGATTTCCTCTGGAGCATTTTTGCGTAGCATCATGAGAGTTCAGCAAAGTCCTAGATCTAGGGTCATGTTCCCCAGATTTCTATTCTGCATGTCATAATGCTTTCTACATCACAATATCTAGCTACATACACACTTCAGTGTCTTCACGCATCTTTTTTATGTATGGATCCTTGAGGGAATTCTGCATCTGTCTTGTAGATTGGCTAACTTTTCACTCTGTATTCAGAAATTTAAATTATTCCTGATTAGAAATTCGACTGATGGATGTACTGAAATGTAGAGAAAAAAATTAGAGGGAGGTGAATGGGTAGGACAAACACTTCAGAAGAATGGCAGGTTGTTGCATTTCACTGAGCAACTTTTTTGGGAACAGCAAATAACTCCTGAGTGGCAGGATCACATTGCAGTGGTGACTTAAATAAGAAGTGGTTGCAGAACATTTGGGTGTGGAAAGACATGTTGAAGTTGTATGATGAGCTTGCTCCAGCCCTTCAGCACAGATACCAGAATGAGACATACTTTAGTAATACGGAAAAGTGCTTTGCCTGTACTCTGAAAGCCTGCTACCCTAATCTGCTGTTGATCAGTAGGCCATATGCCTGAGGTTGGGAAAGCCATGGAGGTGGTCATAGATAACCTTGTGTGTAAGACCACTAAGCACATCCTTATTCACAAGGCTGTGATTCTGGAAGTGTTTCACAGAAAAATTTGAAGCAGTGATTATTCTGATCTGAGGTAGGGGCAGTACCAAATGTTAGGTGTGACCTATGGACACCTACTCCAGTTCTGGCATTTCTCACCTTATCCCATTTATTTGTTCACTCAGAGTCCTCATTCCATCATTAGGCACATGCTGCTGAGTCGCCAGTTAGTTTGCTAACTGTAAGACTGCAAAAAGAAGGTGCATAAGGTTCATTTTAACAATAAAGGTGCAGAGTATTATAGGACTTATCAAGCAGGAGACAAGCCACACTCTCCTCATCTGAAAGGCAGCATAACGCTAACCATGAACTCTGGGTGACTAAACTTCATGTAATGGATCTAAACCTAAAGTCTGCTGAATATGAGCTTCAATCTTATCTGTCTTACCTTTAAGTTTTCGTATTTGCATGACTCTATGTATGCCCTTTCTCAGCATGAAGGTAGACAACATCAATTTTAGTTAACTGCATCGTGAAAGAGAAAGAATCTGTTACTTCACTTAAAGGAGAACTCATTATTTGGGACTTCGTGGTGACAGGGTCTCCATCTGAGCACCACTACCTGTCTCCCAAAGTCAGGCTGGTTCCTGAGGCTCCCATGACTACACCTTCCCTAGAGGTACCTGATAGCAGGCCCCTAGAGAGCTGTGCTGGCTTGCAGCATGTATGAGTATTTTCTCTCTGTATATCAAGAACCCATGCTCTTCCTCATTCTGGATATAGAGATAAACCCCCGACTCCCTTTCTGGTCCCCCTGTGGATGGTGTTTCTCGGTCTCAAATATAGCAAGGCGGAGAGGCTGATTTTCTTCCATTTTCAGTTTTTAAAGAGTTTCTCAGTACTAATGGTGGGAAAAGTCTTGCTAAGAATATCAGACACGCCATATGGCATCAGGTAGAAAACTGATCCACTGAGTTCAGTGTTGTCTCTCTCATAATAACCTGAAGAAATCTCAGAGTAAAACTGTGCTGTCTTGTTTCCCCTTTCCCTCCAAATATTAAAAGGGTAAAGAATCAACAATATGGAAACAAGTGAACTAACAAATGCCTCAAACAAGGCGAACTGCTTTTTTTTAGAGTACAAATATGAGCTTAAATTTTACAATAAAAGATAATTTTGAAATTGTCAAAACAACATGCTTGCCTAAACTTGCTATTTTTTTTTTTTTTTAACCAATTATTACCTAAGAGTTTTGATTTTAGAGAATTTATTGCTTTCACCGAGTAACTATCCCTCCCCATCCTCAAAATGCTCATGCAGCTGATCTGGACACAGACTCACCCCGTCTCGCACGCAGACCTGTGAGTGACTAAGGCAAAGTTGCAGAGGAATTGTCTGAGGAAACCAAAGGGTCATGAAAGAGACTGTTATTCTAATCTGAAATCTAGGTGGAGTCCCCATTTAATTGAAATATAGAATAATGGAGCAAGGCTGATTTAGATAGCCTTTCTGATGGATTCTGGAAATGGGAATATACTACTTCATTAAACATAGCTACCTTGCAAGCAAATTAAGCTGATTTGGGTTCTTTATCAGTGTAAGTAAAGACAAGTGTCTTTCCTGTGTGTTATTTGAGACAAAAGGGATGCAAAAACTTTATCTGAGCAAGGAAAACACATCAAAGAGTATTAAACCCTGTGGTGACAAAATACTGCGATGGATTTCTATCCTCCAGAGCTTTGTGCAGATATTTTATAGGTAGTGATAAAATAAATGGCATGCTTGGCATTTACAGAAAGGTGATCTGGGAAGCAGTAGAATAGATAAAAAATTTCTTTCATCAACTTTGCACTAATTGATGTGAAAAATCAGGGAATGGATTTTGTTCCTAGTCATACCTTTGTAAATCTTCAGTAACACTGGTCTCAATAAATGATGAAATTGATGTAACAGAAGGTGGCCTTTGTGTTTCAGACAAGTGAATCTCAAAATCTGTATGCTATTAGTTTTACTCCTTCTAGCACCTGCTTTTGCAATATATTTTACCTGGAAGACAGCTTAAAATGTTGTACGTCAATCTACACACAACTCTAAACTCACACCTGGGACGAACGAAAGTTAAATTATGAAACAAACTGAACTGAGGTTATTCTAAGTGGAATATTGCCATATGAAAGAATAATAGATGAAGTGAACCCCTCTGTGGACTATAATCACCCAACAGAGCAGAAACTTCGAGACGAAATTTCTAGAAGCTCCAGCTGAAATTTCTGGCTCCCATCTAACCACCCCTGTGGATTGTGCAAAGCCTTTCCCCCCTTGACACTGGCAGGCCACATCCATCTGCAGAAAGCCCAAGGCAATCCATGCCGTTACGAGACCCACAGTATTGCATGATCCTGGTACGCTGCAGTCATCCTAAACCTGCCACTGTAGTGTGGAAGTAACGTTCATGTTAACATGGGCAGCTCTGCTCTGTTGAATTGTTGTCAGTGACGTTGCAGCAGTTCGTGACATGGGAAGTGACCAATTTCTAGCTTGTTCTTCCGCAGCCACTCTACTCGTTTCGGAGCATAGAATTCTATCTATAGCTATAATGAGGATATCACGGAACTGGCAATTTCTAATTCCACTCTCACACTTGTCTAGAGCTGTTGCTGTTAGCTCCCACTCAAGAGACAAATGTCCAACACTTCATATGTATTTGACATGAAAAGAACTGCAGACATGAAGCGGAAACCTGGCTGGGCTTGCAACCTAATTTGCAGCAATTTCTCAACCACACAAACTACAAAAAACAATAAACAGAGATACAAAGCCAATAGAAAGCAGCTGAAAATATGTTCTACAACACTTTGTAAGGCATGGCTGGGATTTGTCTTGTAAACCAACTAGCAAAAACTAGAAGTAAGGGAAAATTTTGTTTAATCTTTCATGAGAAGTGTCAAAATGTTTTCTTAAAACACAGTCTTGAAAAACAGAGTGCATACCCATAATTTTTCCAATACTTTCCTCTAAGTGCTTAATCAAGATACAATACCAGTGTACATTTTGCAATTATATAGTTTGGCTTCATGGAATCATAGAATGGTTTGTATTGGAAGGGGCCTTTAAAGATCAACTAGTCCAACCCTCAATGCTTCCTTAAAGCATGGATTTACAAACTGCTTGTCAGGCCCATTGTCTACCATTAGACAAAAAGAAAGACTGAGATTTAAAAATGCACTAAAGTGATCAGTTTGGAAAGCTGCTAAAGCTACCATTGGGCAAATGCTCACATATTTTTAAAGCATATTTTGTTTCTGCAAAGCACTTTAGGTAGCCTCTATTGAAGAAAATGTAACTGCTCCCTACGTTGCTTTTAAACCTAAGGAAGAGTCAAACTTCTTTTGAATCTGTTAACCAAAACAGTTGTTTGCAGCCTCCAACTTAAACATAAGCACTCATAACTATTTTAATCAAGGGAATTTTTCTGGGTATTGCTCAGTGTTTTTACGCATATTTGTTTGTGTGGGACAAGCAGAAGAAATAGAAGGCACTGTAGAGAAGAAAATGCACAACCAAAGCCAAGGGACACAGTCTGAATAAACATTGAGAATGTGATCCTGAGATGAATGCAAGCCTACAGCAAAGCCTTAGGATTAATGTCAGTTGGAAAATGGTCTGGAAATAAATCCAAAGTGCTAGCTTCCTTCTTTCAAATATCTGTTCCATGCTTTCCAATGTAATAGCTTGGGGTCAGAGAAGGGTCTGTTTGCTTATCCAGGTAGAGGACTTTTTGTTATGAGGAAAGGAAAACCTAAGAAGTGATAAAGAGACTTTAAGCAAAGGTAGTACCCTCCCGAAGATGCTGTAATAATGTGAGATTTTGTTGTTGAATTTGGACCATCTACAATTAGGAGCTTGATATTTACGTTATAATTTTTCTGCGGTTTGTTTGTATCAACAGAACTGTGTAAAACTTGTTCATCTTCAGAAGGTGGCTGGAAGGTAATTACTGCACCAGCTCTGAAATAATCCTTCGAACTTTTGCCTTGCTGTGGCTATTTGCTTGAATAGATATGCTGCAAACACGACAGAGAAATTAATATGTGATATTATTGCAAACATTTGCTGCACCCATTTGTTAAAAGCATAGGTGAGTCAAATTAGGTAGCCTGCAACAGAGCTAAATATCATTTAGCTTTTGAAAAACAATGAATGGTATAAACATTCAAGGTCAGAGCTTGAATAAAAGGTTAACTCCCAAGGCAGGACTTCTCAAATCCTAACAACTCATACTGACACTAGTATTTTAATAAGACAGAATCTTACTTGTGGAAACTAATAAACATGTAGGCAGCAATGACCCTGCTATCAGATATGACACCAATTGATGTATGCAGGGGATACTGGTGAAAGGACAACATGCCAGTCTGAAAATCTATTTGCCTTTCAATCCATTTATATTATTCTGCTTGGCTGTTGTCTCGAGTGATGACAAACTTAGCCTTTTTGTGGCTGAATAAGTATTCTATGGAACTATTCCTTTATAACAAATTATGACTGGAATTTTGTGCTTGGCTGAAAAAGAGCAATTAATCATGGTGGTCATTTGTCACAGGCTCTGTAACTCTGGAGAAACAAATCTCTATATTCAAAGATGCATGGAGTCTGCTCATACGCGTTAGCCGTTTCCACTTGCATATTTTGAAAATGATGCTGTTCTTCTTTTCTTCTTTCATATGGTAAAGAGCACTGGGAATCCAGTAGGTGTGGGGTGAGGTGAGTCATGAACTCTGTGCTTTCATTATTTACTGTAATAACGCAAAAAATCCGACCCTTACTTTTTTCTCTCCGTGGTGTTACAAAGTGCTCCAAAACGAGGTGAGAAAGAGCCATGGAAATGGGTGCTTGCAGCTAAAAGAACAGTTCTTTAAACATGCGAAGTTTGATTTACTATAAATAATTGTTACAACATTAAGCTCTCTTTGAAGATCCAAATCAAATACTATCCCAATTTGGTAAATATTTACAGGAGCTTGTTATTTTCAGCCAGCAAGGGATTGAAAACAACGGTGGAAAAGAGGGGAAGATCTTACAAGAAATCTTGACTATAACTTTCTTTTGTCATCCTGCACAAATGCTTTTCAAACGCATGTAGGGGAAAGCTGCAGTTTACAGAATAAGGACTTAACTGGGATTCAGCTGAAAGGAAAAGGAAACAACTGCATTTGATTCAGCTTTCACATACTTTTGTTGCACTCACAGCTGCACTGTATCAAATATAAATTTACCTTGGTGTAAATGAGAGAAGGCTTAGACCCAAAGCTTGGATGTTTTGGAAACCAGCAGCTGACTAAGTTGCTGTAAAAAACAGATGATGAAACATTGGGAGCTTAGAGCCTTTTTTGTTTGAATGGACATCTTCATTGTTAAAAGGAAGAATGCTCAAAGGCTGGTCTTCACTTTTCTCTTGCTTTAGGCTCAGTTTTTTCATACTGAATAATACCTGAATTTGTAAGCAATCTGCTCTCTTAAGCAGAGCTCCTTGCCTGCACTTAATGGGGGCTCTGCTTCAGGTGAGGCTGGACCAGGCATCCTCCAGAGGTCCCTTACAGCTTCAGTTATGCCATAACCCTGTGGGGTTTGGCCATTGCTTTGCATGAGGAAAATGGCAGAGTTTGATGTCAATTCTGAGATAATTGGTAGACTTATTTTTACTACTCGGGGAAAGAACAAATGTGCTTCTTTTTGGGGTTTTTTTTGAGGATTTTTTCATTAATATGCGTTGAGATATGGAAGGTTTTGTGATATTGAAGGTTGTGTGTGTCTTCTGCACATTTGGCTGCTATATTTTAAAACTTTTAAATTTTCATTTGGTTAGCAGCGATATTATTATTGTCAGCCTATATGTAACCATACCTAAATTATTATTTTTACTGCTCCAGTACTAAATTTGGCCTAACCCATTTAAGTCATTTTTAGAGACAGATTTGCATTTGAGCTGATTGTGTGAGTGCCAAGTTTCAGCCTACAATGACTGAAACCAGCTGAATAGTGAAACAGTGAGTGACACTGTTTATAAAGGAGACAGCTCCTGACCCTCAGTGACAGCTCTGTGAATATGATGATACAATCATTTGAGGATGTTCAATCTTGCTCACAGTTATTACTACGTAGGTTCCTAATTTGTTGCCTTCCTCCGTCATCAGAACATGCTCTGCAACTCACATTTTTACATTGCTGAGTTTTACTTCTGTCTGTTTCCTCTGAATGATATCTTGTGAAGGGCCACAATATTTATAGTATCAATTGCACTTACTTCTGTAGGGCTACACTCTGCCTTTGAGCATAGCCTTCAGACAGAGATGCTGCAACATGTTGTGCCATAGCAAGGGTAGCCCCAGGAAATAACATGCTTCAGGCATCTCAGTGAAGAATATTTTTTCCTCATTTTTCCCTTTATCTGACTAGCAAGTTGTTCTTAGCCTATGTAACAATGAGTTTGGCTAGTCGTCAAATCAACTCACCTGTGCTGATCAGTGCATGTATGTGTGTATGTATATACATAGTGAATGTGCGTGGGACAAGCTTTACAATAGGTGCTTTTATTGGGGTTTTGGAGGCTGCTCCCCCCTCCTCTTTTTTTTTTTTTTTTTTTTTAATTTCTTAATCTCTCTCCTGTTCTACATGTTCTCATTCACTCCTGTGGAAGTGAGACTGAGCTCTGGAGAATTCAGGCTCAAGTTCACATTCACAGTCCCTGTGCCCCTCTCTGAGTGTTTGTCTCACACCAGGGCTCTAATTTACAGGGAGCAATGCATGATTTTGTCTCAGGAATTCTGATTAAAAACTCTAATTCTGGCATATTTGGTCCAAAGGACAAAGTGTGAATGTCATCAATGTTTCTTGAACTACATAGTCTATAATATTTCCTGAAGCACATCAATAAGATAGATTTCTATATTTGGACCATTTTAAAAAGAAAAAAA
>VZTL01003725.1:31986-46596 GCA_013400535.1 Scopus umbretta
AAAAAAGTATTTTGGGGTATATCTTTATTATTTCTCTAAACTAAATCCTGAATTTTAAAACTAGGTGCTCACTTATTCATATGTGCATGGCTGAACAGATTTAAAACATAATATTGAAAGACTTAACATAAAATATAATCCATTCATCCATAACTCTGGGTGTGTAGCATTTATTCCTATTTGTCAGTGGAAGGGAGTAAGGAGCTAAAGAAATGGAGGGAACTCTGTTCTCTCTACAGTTTTGAGTGTAGATCTGGTTCTCAACATATTAAAAAAAACCCAACAAACAACAACAACAACAAAAAAAACCCCCAAAAAACCCAAAAGGCAAAAAAAAAAAAACAAGCTTTGGAGAAAATAACTAGCTTTACCCAGGAGTTTTACCCATCATTTTATGTCCCCTTGGTTTTGGGACTCCCAACTCAACATAGAATTATTTTTGAGGAAAAAAAGAATATATATACACATATTACTTTGGAATACCTTCGTATGCATGACCTTTATTAATAGATGCTTTTTTTTTGTGTCTAAATTCACAGTCTTTAATATCATCCTCTGATTTACTGGGGTCATACCAATTTTCTAGCAAAGGGATCTTGACCTGTCAGTTACTGACATCTGTAGTTGAATGGGATGGGACAGCCTTAAGAATACTTGACCAATTGGTTCTGCTGTAACTTTTACAAAGCCTTTGGTTTAGCCTTGTTAGACATTTTGTGGCTCAGATTTTATGCACTGTTTGAAGTGTCTCTTTATACATTATTCATGTTCCCATCAGCACAATACTGAATTTTGGCATCCTTCCAAGGATTGGTAACGTTCAGTTCCAAAATGAGACTGGAGAGGAAAGGGGAGAGAAAAAGATCGTATTTCTCATTTTTCTGCTCAAATTTATCTGACCATTGACCTACTTTATTTTCTTAAATAACATGAGAGATAAAAGTGGATTGATGAAATAATTTCTACAGACATCTGAGTGCAAGTGAAATTAAAATGGAGGGAATTCAATCTTAAGGAGACAGGGGCAAATTCAGCATTGGGATTACGGCAGCCAGAGGTAGTATAGACTTTACTGTAGTTTTCTTATGGCAGAAACTGAACAGGTAGATTTGTATTAGTAAAAAGCTGGTACGATCTTTCAAACACTAAGGCTTGGACAGTGCTGCAAGGAGCAGATGAAATTTGAGAAGGTGATGTTTTGGTAGTGCACAGGACTTGCAGGCACAGCTTTATTATGCTCCTTCAGGAACTTCTGCATTAAGCCCTGAATGCAGTAAATTCTGACATTACAGAAAGCTAATCTTTATCTTCAAGGATAAATCATGAAGCAATGTTAATATCAATGCCTTCCCTCCATGAAGGTAACATTCCCATGGCTCAGAATTTGCCTCCTTTACCAGTAGAGAATATCTCCTCCTGCAGATTTGACAGGTACGATGCCACAGAGAGTCGTATTCTTTTAGCTTGTGCTAACTCTGAAATGAGTGCCTCTCCACTGATTTGACAGTATTCAACAAAAAGTCAGTGGAAGGTAACTGATCTTGTTAAAGTAGGTACAAAGTACCTTCATGCTATTGTCCTGATCCGTTTGGATTATCTTCTATGGAGAAGAAACCTGTGCCTTTTCATGATGTTTAGCAAAACAATATGAAATATTTGTTTGGACTTCAGTGGAGTGAGAAGCCAACTAAGTGTGCACTCAAACTAAAAACTACATGGGCAAAAGCAAAAATTACCAGCCATGCTGATGACTGCTGTGTTTGCTCTTTAAATCTTCCTCTTGCTCAGTGGGACAGCCAAGCCACAACTGCTCAGAGCAATCAAGGGAAGCATGATCAGTGTTCACCTCTATCTGAAGGTGATAACACTGTCCAGAAAGCGCCAAAACTAATAGTATTGAGCAACAGTGAACTGGGTATTATTATGGTCCTGTTATTTAGCAGGATTTCCAAAAGGTTGGGATATAGGTATGGGTAATGAATGGAAACATCTGTAATTGCATTGGGATATAAACATAATTGTCATACCTTGGGATCCTAGCCAAACTGGGCATATATTGTGGAATGAATATTCTTTTCTATACATTTCACATTATTAAAGTTATAGCTCTTCCTCAGAAGCGTCAAAGATTAGCTGAGATCAGAGATGAGCTTCTCAATAAGATATCCAGCTGACCTGGTACTGCCTTCCAATGCATGTTTCTCTTGTTTGTCCACTAGCAGCAAGTATTTGTAGAGAAAAGTCATCATCAGATATCATCAGAACTGGTGACTGTTACATTTATGTTGATAAACCAGAATAACTCACATTTTGGTTAGTCAGAATTACCACAGAAATGAATTGCAGAAAGAATCAACACAACTATAAATTGTTTTTTCTCAGCAATGCTGACTTGGGATCAGAAGGTAACTATTCTTGCTTCCAGAGTAGGAAATTCTTGGCATTTAAATTTTCAGAAACCTCCTACTATATCAAAGAGACTGTGTAGAACACACAGGATAAAAATCTGTGTCTCATCCTCATTAGGGATTATTTTCTCCCTTGCACCGAGAGCTGACCAAGAGAAGAGCAGTGTGCTTTAAATTCAACTTCCTCACTGCGGCCAAGCATGCATTCTGGAGCAACACTTAGGCAGATGAATGACTCTGAATACTCCATATGATCATTCATTCTCCACTAAGCGTATGCATAAGTTCCATGCTTGAGCAAGGCCTTCTGAATGCTTCACTCTATGTGGTATCCTTGACTTCGGTGCTGTTACCACCATTTTCTAGATATTTTTTTTAGGCTGTCTTTTTAACCTTCAGAATTTCTCTTTTCTCCAGGCTCTTAGGGAAGACTGGGTTGAGAGATGAACAGCCTTCAGCTTATTTTTCCACATGAGAACTTGAATATTTATGTGCTGAATTGTGATGCGCTGTCCCTTCTATATTGCATATTACTGGGCATTTTAATTCATGAGATGGGATTCAGAGCAACGAGGTGCTTGTGGAAGTTTTTATAGCTCTAAATAAATAAATGAGACAGACAAGTTTTTGTCTTTTCATCTGCCTCTTCAGCAGGTGTGTTTCTTTCTCTGCTCTTCATTTTGTTCTTCTGCAGGGTCCAGCTACCTCAGTGATAGACACCATGTGAATCAAAATAGATAAAATCACAGTCTTGGTATTCTCTCTTTTGAAAGAAGAATAAAGCAGAATTGAGAAAATACTCTCCTTTTTTGTTTGTTTTTCTTTTGAGTCTGGAACACAAATAGTTTTGCCAGAATTATTTGGACAATATTTCTCAGCTGTCCTCAAAACACCTGCTAAGAAGTTCTCCCTCTTTGGCTTCTGCACATCCTGCATTCTTCCTGTCATATGAGTATGAGAAAGCCTCTTAAAAAAGTGTCACAGCAATAAGAATTTTACCTTTTGGTTTTTATCTTCCCCCATTCCCAAGCTGTTGTGATTTTCACTATACTCAAATATTTGCTTTTTGTAAAAACAAGGAATATTGCAGAGATGTTCAGAAAATATGATCAGTTTAACCTTTCCCGTATAAATGCAACATGCAAAAAAGGCTTTAAATATCAGCTTAAAAATCATGAACCTTTCAGCTTTGTTTGATGTCTAGGGGTCTGATTCTGCAAAGACATGTAAACCTGGTACAGAATTAGAATCGTGTACTATTGAGTTGAGCAAATGTGTTGGTCAAGTACTGGCCAAAAATTCTTATCAAATAACTAAAAATATCAATGTAACATTCATTACATCCTTTAAAAGCCGTGGTGAAAAAAATGTATTACTTCTTTGGCTTTTCTTTTTTTTTATGATTGTGTTTTGTAAACGCCTTTTTTTTCTTCCTTCCTTTTTTTTTTCATTTTTTTATTTTGCTTCTGAAAAGGGCAGGGGAAGAACATGAGAAGTGATTATTTAATTTTTAATTATTTAATTTTGCCTTAAAAAATTGGCACTTTTTTCTTTAATAAAAAATCATTTTAATAAAAGCATAATGTTTGAAACATTACTGTTACCCAGACTTGTCAGGATTAATCCTTAAGATACTTGAGAACAGAAGAAAAATTAGATTGTGACTGAGGCATAGGTCTATCTAAATGCATTGTGTAGTCTTGAGGTAGTCATATTGTTTGCCTGATGCCTCTGTGCTATAGGATACCTAGACTTCTCAGAACCACAGGTGTTGTGTGATATGCAGTATATTCATGTTTGAAAAGATCTTCTAAACTCCAAAGATGGAAGGATCTACAGCAATGAGAAGTATTTGTATTTCTTAAGGATATGTGCAAATGAACACAGGAAACAATCTTTGATAGATAAGAAAACAACTAGAAATTAAGGTCCGTTACCTGAGTTGTTTAACCACGGGATTGCTTCTCTTTTCCTTCAACAACTGCAAAATGATAAAAAGCTAATTCTACCACAGGGAACTTTGAGCTTTCATTCCAAAGGATCTTTATTCATGTCTTTTTGTAAGTAGAGAGTCAGGGAATATTATGCTTTGGGAGCATAGACTCACTGTGCTTCTCACTGGCAAAAGCCCTGCTGGCAGTAGTTACATCCTTTTGTGTCACGGATAGGCTCACATTACCAGGGCATTGTGTGGAGAAGAGCAGACCCTGGGAATTACCATATACTAGCTGATCTTTAAAAACTGTAGTTCCACTACAAACACTAAAATCCACCGATGCATGTATTTTGAGAGAGTGTCTGGTTATCCGTCCAGCTTCATTCCTCTGCAAGAAAGTAGCGGTTTTTGCAATATTTTCTACACCTTAGTTATCTACAGAAAGAGGGGCACAATCCAGTTTTAAAACTTGTATGCCAGTGCATTGGGAAACCCTCAATATTTCTTTATTTTTTTGACTGAGCATGTGGAATGGAGTGCAATATGACCAATAAATAGTTTCACTTAAGGAGAGGTGGATCACTGCCTAGAGTTGGTATAGCCTAAACTTATGGGACAGTGCCCTGTTTCATCAAGAACAGTATCTAGAAGAGAATTAAATATTATCTGATGTTAGTGTGATAGGAACTTAGAGGTAGAGCTTATAGCCACAGTCATTTGCTATAGGTAGTAAAAGCCAGTACTATTTAAGTATTTAAAGACATCTTGTTGAAAACAGCGTACAATAATATCAGAGAGAAAAGTAATTTTGGAAGCCTTAGGGAAGTGAATGAGTAAGTATAGCTGGGATGGCAAAGTAAGGTAATGTGATGTCTCCAGCTGTATGACTGTTTGTTTCTTTAACAGTCCTTGGTTTTCTTTAAGAGACCTAGAAGAATATGTTTAATGAGCTCCTGTGCATGTAGGGAAACATTAGGGCACACATTCCTTCAAGAAAGGTGGCTGAGGAGCCAAAGGTATAGTGTATATAGGACTAGCTCCTCTTGGTTTTGTGCCGGTCTATGGTTTTGTTGAGTTCAAAAACATTTGGGTTAGAAATAGTTTGGTACCTTTATTTGTCATAAGATACTTAAGAGGAAGATTTTTAATGAGTTAAATGCTGCTTGGAGCTGGGACACTGCAGACAGTGCAGACTATGGCTCTGTCATAGAGTTACCTAAAATACTGCATCAAATGAAGAGAATCAGAAAGACCGTTTTCTCTGCCTCATCCCCTGGGAAGAGTGAGTCTCTATATGGCTCTTTCTTCCTGTTCCTCTCCTTTACCAGCATTTGTTTTCTGAGAGGATGTTCTGAGTTTTACCCTTACTTTGAACGTTTGATAGTCAATCTAAATGAAATAAAAAAGCAATGGGTTTTATAATAGAATCATTTGGTAGAAGCTGGAAGCAAAACAGAACTGTGCAAAATACAGCTCCTTCAAGACCAAAATGAGTGAAGAAAGTCTGCTGAAAATTAACATTAGAAGTGTTTGAGCAGGAAAGAATGATGCTTCTGATTTAGGGATCAATTCTGAACAACATGTGGCCACCCTGAAGAGATGGGGTTGCAAGAAACTTTAGAGAAGGGGAATCAAATTAATATTTGTGCTTAAATTTCGCTGCTGCTAAGAAGTGAAGTGCTGGGGAACATCTATATTTTAGCTACAGAAATGAAGGATGTATGACGAATGGCTAGGTCAACCCAATGGTTGCCCAACCTGGTGCAGAGAGAATCTGAACTCTGAATTATAATAATAGTTATCAGTGAGTCAGTAACATAAAACAAATAAGCCTGAAAAGTATTGAGAAAAAAACATATTTGCAAGGATCCTTTAATTCAGTTGAATGAGAAGGATATCTGATCTCCTCTTTCTTAATTATTACCTGATGACACCAAGGGTGTGTGTGTGTGTGTGTTTGTGTGTATGTATGTAGATCATAAAATCATAGAATCATAGAATTGTTAAGGTTGGAAAAGACCTCTGAGATCATCTAGTCCAACCATCAACCCCTCCCCTTCCCCCCCCAAAAAAAACCCAAACAATAAAAAACCCCAACAAAACCCAAACCCACAAAACAAACAACAAACAAACAAAAAAACCAACAAAAAACCCAAACCACCATACTTCCTAGACCATGTCTTTAAGTACCACATCTAGATGTTTTTTGAACACCTCCAGGGATGGGGACTCCACCACCTCCCTGGGCAGCCAGTTCCAATGCCTCACCACTCTTTCAGTAAAGAAAAGTTTCCTAATATCCAATCTAAACCTCCCTTGGCACAACTTGAGGCCATTACCCCTCGTCCTATTGCTGGTTGCTTGCGCAAAGAGACCCTCCTCACTACACCCTCCATTCAGGAAGTTGNTGCTGTGGGAGACAGTGTCAAAGGCCTTACTGAAGTCGAGGTAGATCACATCCACAGCCTTTCCCTCATCCACTAGGAGGGTCACCTTGTCATAGAAGGAGATCAGGTTGGTCAAACAGGATCTACCTTTCATGAACCCATGCTGACTGGGCCTGATCCCCTGGTTGTTATGGATGTGGTCACTGAGCGTACCCAAGATGAACCGTTCCATAACCTTCCCCAGCACAGAGGTCAGACTGACAGGCCTGTAGTTCCCCGGATCCTCCTTCTTGCCCTTCTTGTAGATGGGTGTCACATTGGCCAGCCTCCAGTCGTCTGGGACCTCCCCTGTCAACCAGGACTGCTGGTAAATGATGGAGAGTGGTTTGGCAAGCTCCTCCGCCAGTCCCCTCAGCACTCTGGGGTGGTATAATTATGCATATATAATATAGATTGCATGGAATCTATTTGGCAACATTTTATGTATTCATTCAAATCCAATTGTTCTTCCCTTTCAGCAAGTAATAATAAACTATTGTGTTTGCTTCATATGATCATTAGATTGTGTTAAAGCTTGACATAAGAAAATGCAGTGAGGGCAATGTCAGCTCCCTGCTCTTATGAGATTAATATATACTCAGGTCTGAGAAGCTCAAAGTTTCAGGTCTCAACACTTGGCACTGAAGACTTGGCACTGAAGTGGGGCTCTGTCCTTTTGGATTTTGGCTGTATGCATGCTGTATTTAATTGTACTTTGTATTAAAACTTGTACTTTGGGGTCAGTAGTCTGCCCTTTTGACTTATAGTATTTGTTAAATGAAAAAAGCAAATAAACCTGTTGATAAACTCTGCCTTTTTCTAATCAGGAGGTGTGAACAGGCACAGGGTTTTGGTTTTTTTTTTTTGCATCAGCTCTTCAGAAATCTTAGTCGGTTCCCTATTTGTTCTTAGTGAAAAAATGGCAGGGATCTCTTTTGGGTCTTCTTGAACAATCAGATGAGTATTGACAACTACTTGATTTAAAAAAAAAAAAAAAAATCCTTACTATACTTCTGAGAGAAGACACAGCAGGACATATCCCCTCTCTGAATGTACTTGCCATTTACATTATAAACGTGATAAATCAAGCCAGAGCAGCAAAAAGAAGGGAAAAAAAGCATGACTGGGAAATGCAAAGGCGCGTAGCTGCTTGGTTGGTTGCCCCTGTGCAATGCACGCCATGCCCGCCAGGTCTCTGTTCCCGGGTTGTCACCTTCAGGAGCCCCTCAGCTTCAGCACCATGCCCCTGCCATGGAGTCAAACTCCTCAGCCCAAATGTGGGCTTCAGGCATTTGGTCTGAGGGCTGTGCCTTTCTTGGAGGTTCACAGGGGCACATACGTAGGTGTGCAACGTAATGGCGTACCCAGAATCTTCCCTGGTTGGGGACAATGTCTGTCAGAGCTCCTGGGGTGGGGGGGATTATAGGGGCTCCCCGCCGGGTCTGTCAGGGCAGGACCTGGCAGCCAGGGACTGTCCCACCACCCCAGCCAGCAGCAGGGCAGCCAGAGGGGCACTGGGGCAGCCCCAGCCCCGGGCATCGGGCACCTCCCTGGGGACGGGGACGGGCTGAGACTGGGCTGGGATGCGGAGTCAAGGAGCTGGGGCTGGGGGCAGCTCAGGCCAGGCCTCACGGGAGGCTTCCACATGGAAGGAGCTCCCCCAGGCAGGGGTCAGCCCTGGCCAGGGCCTGTCTCCTCACAGGAGCTCTCCTGGAGGGCAGGCTGAGGCTGAACAATTCCTAGGCTGGCCCGGAGCCCACTCGCCATACCCCAAGGAGGGGGAACGATGCACCCAGGGCGCTGACAGCCTTTGCCGGTTGCATGGCAGATCTTGGCAGGCTACCCACCAACAGCCTGGGAAAACATATTTAAGGAGGCCTGACTCCACAGATGTCACCCTTGGCCCTCTCTATCGCAGCGGTAAAGAGAAAGTTCATTGCAGGCAGGAACTGTCCTTGGGCCTGTGGGGTGCCATGGGGACCTGCCACTCACAGGCTGCAGTTTATTCAGGGGCCTAGAGGTAGGTCATTCAAGCATTGCTTGGGTTCCCCATGTTTAAATAAATATGGTACTTGTTTGCAGTGGAGACTGACAAGGGTAAATGCCTTGGAAATGCTGAGTCTGAGACTGTTCACACTTGGGGTTGTCCTGGGTATGGCTGCATGCAATGTGGGCTCCCAGCACTGGGTGCTGTGCTTTTGCCTGTGCTCACTAAGGAGGACGGAGGGGAGGCAGGACTGAAGAGTGAATCAGGTGCCTCAAATTAGATGCTGTGAAACCTCTTCTCATTTAATACCTACCTCAAAGGATATCTCAAAGGCCAGACTACAGTCGTAAGAAAGGCAATAATAGTCAGTGCTAAACTCTTATGTAGGCTCTCTGGGATTTACATCTGCAAGAAAATGCTCCACACTGCTCACACCCTGCCTTCTATCTCCCCAGAGCAGCTGGTGCATAAAGTTCCTGGTACCAAGTGTGTGCAGCACTGGATCCTTAGTCATCAGGGGGAACATGGCTGACAGCAGAGGTTGATGCCTGCAGAGAGAAAACAGTTACGAGCTGATGCTTCAAACAGCAGCTGCAGCATCCTCAGATTAACTGACTCCCACTCAAAGACCTTGCCTGAATCTGTTCAACATGCAGCAGGCAGGGCATATGCATCCATGGAGAAGCCTACTCTAGATAGAGGAACAGCTGGCCATGGGTATGAGAAGGTCTTTACCCCACTGAGGCCAACAAGGAAGGAGGTAAGAGCTCTACAGGGGTTGGAGAGGGAACAAAGTTCTTCCAGTATCAATAATGTCCACAAACCCTTTGAGTGAGAAATGCTGCTTTTGAGAATGGGAGAAGTTGAAGCACAGACGAGTACTAATGCAGCAGAAATTGAGGAAAACCAAGGCCTGCTGTCTGGTCATTCAAGAGGCGAGGAACCTGGGCTTGCATTGGGAAGGGGGATCTGCACTGGAGCCAGGCAGGCTGAGGTGGGACCCCGTTATTGGGTTGCTGCATCTTTGGCTCTACTGCATGTATCTGGTAGGAGACTATTGGCATTGACTTTCGTATCTATAGAACTTCAAAGCCTCTTTCCAAAACATACTGTAACAAAATACACTGTGCTTTCTACAAGAGTGTATTTGTGTTTTTAAGTATGTATGTGTCTGTTTTGCTGTATTTGTGTGTCATATCAGTATATCTAGATGGATTGAAAAAAAAGAAGAAATATATGACATATGGGTAAAATGTATTAAAATGTATGTATAAAATGCTGTGGTCAAGCATTTCTATTGAATAGTGAAGAGGTTCAGAAGAGAAAAGGGCAATATTTTTTAGTGACTGAGATGTACCATTATAATGTTAAAAGGCTCTTTAATATTGTGATGTTTGGCCATTACTTTCCAGAAGGCCATACATGATATATGACTGAATACCACAAGCAGCTTCTATGAAGGAAGTATTTTCTAGTTGTCAGTAGGCTGGCAGTGTAGCTGAGAGGAGGATTTCATCATGCTTTCTCCAGATTGCCTAGCTGGCAGTCTCTGCTCACCTCCCAGTGGCCCTCTGCTCTGCTGCTCTGGCAGTGTTTAATGTTCAGCCTGAGAGACAAAGGAGGATTGTCCTTTCAAAATGTACATACATCAGCACTGCCTGAAAGAGAAATACAGCAGGAAGCACTGATTCCAAATTGCTGTTTAAAGTGCCGGCCGTCTTCTGAAATGCAGACAAAACAGAAGCTAAAAGCGGAGATTTTTGTTCAAGCAGAAAAAGGACTCCCTTTTGGCACCTTTTCTAAAGCATTAACTGTACCCAAAGAGCAGTTGAAATGGGGTGAGAAGAAAATGGTACTTCTGGTGTAAACAACTAGGCATTGGTAAGGCAATAACTACTCCTTTAAATACTGGTTTCCTCTGAACTGGAATTTGGGAAGTAAAAACTGTTTCTCATTCTTGGTGGTAAATCTGCTGGGCTAAATCTGAAAGTTAAAGGTCTAAAATCTCCAGGCAAAGCTTGCCAAGTCTAAAGAATCCTACTAAACATATGTTAGCTGGAGGCTAATACATGGGCTGTGGCACATATATTGCACAGAATTATGCCAGCCCTTTATGCAAGGCCCCCAACACAGGACACTAAAGTTTTGTGGCTGAGAAGTGGGTCTGGATCTGCTCCACTGTTTGGCATGGTGAGAATGGTTATTGCAGACTAGATGGGCAATACTGGGGTATTATGTATGACGTGCTTGCTCATTGGGGTTTTTCTCCTACCTAGTCTGTCAGTAATCGGAGACCAGAACCTGCATGGGATAGTTTCTAGACTAAGATCACTTGATGTATTACTTAGATGTGGATTTGCACACTGAAGCCAAGTGAGCTGTGCTGTTTGAGGGTGTCGTCCCTTTTTAACCTGTAGCGAGATGCTGCAAATCTTTGCGGATACCTGAAATCAGTGAGGTAAAGAAGAATGGCTCCTATATTTGTCTGGTGTCCATGCTCGGGGTCTTTTAAAAAGTTCATACTCTGCATATGTTTCTAGATCCAACATTGCTGTTTATCCAAAATGGTTAGTGAGGAAGTAACGTTATTCAACACACACAAAAGAAAGAGAGCAGTGAAGTAACATCATCTTTAGAAGCTTGTTAAGCAAGATTTTCCACATATATTCATTCTGCTTGCTGGAGCAGGGAAAGGTGTTATATCATTATTCTTTAGGTTAAAAATGAATCACCCCCCCAGCTGTGTTGCTCCTCGGACATTCTTTTATTGTACTCCTGGAGTGATAATATATATAGATGATACCCCAAACTCCCAAACTTTCTCAGGGCTTAGTACCAAGATTTAATGAGTTAAAAATGAGAAGAGATATATCTTATCTTTACTAAGAAATTAGTCCAATTCTAGCAGAGAGGTATCCAGGGCTGCCATCTGCTACACTGAGCCTATGGTTCTCTAACTCTAGTCCAATGCCACTTAAATCCAGCATACAGAAAGCAGAGGTGAAGTGTCCAAAACAATCAAGAGAACATGAAGATCACAGATGGAAATTCATGCCTCATTCAGATGTCAGTAAGGATCTATCCACTAACAAAGGGCTTAAAAGAAAGGGCAGAAGAAGCAGTCTAGGAAAAAATGTGGTGATTGCATTTAAACAAAAGTGTTACTGCATTGGCATTCCTGAAGCACTTCAGTCTTCCCTTTTGCTTAGAGTAAGCAGTAACTACCTTATCTCACAGCACTGGTGTGAGCAAAGGTTGACTTTTTAATGGTGCTCTTTTTAACTTATCAATGAACTACTATTCAAACATACACTTGTATATGCAGAAAAGATGGACTTGAAAATTAAACTGTTTTCAGAGAAGGCCAAAAGCAGAGATGCAACTGCTCATGCTGCAGTGCTAAGCATCTGATCAGCTCAGGAACCACAGTGCCTTGGAGGGTGTCAGATGCAGACACAGGTGTGTGTGCTGGGCAGGCATTGTTAGTACTACTTTCTTCTCTCCCATAGCGCAGGACAATCAACAATAGGCCACTCATTTAAGGATGGAAAGGCAGCTACAGGTGGTTCTCTGTGAGAGCTAAGGGCAGAGCATAAGAACAAATGAGGGGCTGTATAGCTCACACTGTGTACAGCATACTTTCTCTGTACTCTTCTAGCTGCAGCTGCTCAGATCACTGGGGGTTATTTTCGGAGGTCTTTGTAGTTTGTCATGGTGTTGTGTAGGATTTGCCTGTTGCTTGCCTATCCATGCAGTACGTGTCTGGTTTCTTCTTAAACTCATGTACATTTTTTCACATCCACAATAGCAAGGATTTCCACATGTCTACTACCCACTTCCATGAAGTACCATCTTCTTTTGCTGGTTTTGAACCCAGCTCTTGCTTGATTGTACTTAATTCTTGTATTGGAAGATGCAGTAAGCAATTGGTCCCTCCCTACCTTCTTTATGTTGCTAAGGATTTTGTGGACCTTTAATATATGCCCCTAAGATGCCTCTTTTCTGTAATGAAGAGTCCAAGTCAACTCAATTATTCCTCTTATTGAAGCTCTTTCTGCTTTTGATTATCCTTGTTGGCCTTCTATGAACCTTATATGTCCTTTTGCAGATGAGAAGAGCAGAACTGAACACAATATTCAAGGCATGGGCAAAACATGGATTTATACTGCAGCGTGGTATTTCCTGTTTTGTTCTTTGTTCTCTTCCTGATAGTTCTTAACATTTGTTTTGCTCTTTTGACTGCTGTAGAACACTAACCTGATGTTTTTTATGGACCTATATGTCATAAATAGAAGGTCTTGCTCCCAAGTGGTGATGGTCAGCTCATATTTTTTTTTTGTGAAGCTAAGATTGGTTTTCCCCATGTGCATCATTTTACATTTATCCACACTGAAATTCACCTACCAATTTATTGTCCAGTCACTTGGCCCCTTAAAGTAAAAAAAAAAAATTCATCATGGTTAGTTCTTGTTCTTAGTGACTTGGATAGTTGTGTTTCATCTGCAAATTTTGTTACCTTCCCACTCATCCTCTTCTCAAGGTGATAAAATTTGAGTATCCTGAGCAGAACAAGTTCCAGCACAAATCCATGCAGAATTTGACTAGTGATGGCACTGATAAATGACCATTAGTCCTATCTTCTGTTTCCAGTTTTGTATCCAGTTTAATTTTCTATGCACACTTAATTTCTTTGTCTTTGACAAAAGAGATTTTCAGAAACCTCTTGGAAATCCAGGTGGATCAACTAGATCATCTTCATCTGCATACTTGTTGACCCCCTTCTTGCACCTTAAAGAAGCTGTTGACTGCTCTCAAATCAGGCACTCCCTGTGGATAACAGGGTTCTGATGACTCCTGTTCCCTCCTGACATGTGGCTTATGCTGTGCTTCTGTAAGTGACTCATTTTTGACAGGCAATTATTTTAGCCAGGCTCCCATTTCCAGGCCTGTACAATAGCTCAAGAATAAGCATTCATCAGTTCCTGGAAGCTGGCCATGGCAATCTCATGTGGATAGCTGTCATGTCAAATCCACCAATAAATACATTTGTTGTGAACATCTGTGAGGTGTAGTCCAGCTGATTTACCCTGATAAGCATCCACAATGTCCAGATCATTGTGTGTGTGTCTGTGTGTGTGTTCAGAAGATGGGAATTGTACCGAGGCAGGATGTCTATTCCCAGAGTCAGGATACATGCTCATACACTGCAGAGGCTTAGAATCATAGAATCATAGAATTGTTAAGGTTAAGGTTGGAAAAGACCTCTGAGATCATCTAGTACATCCATCATCTCAAAACACCATGTCTACTAAACCATGTCCCAAAGTGTCACATCCACACATTTTTTGAACGCCTCCAGGGATGGGGACTCCACCACATCCCTGGGCAGCCAGTTCCAATGTCTCACCACTCTTTCAGTAAAGAAATTTTTCCTAATATCCAATCTAAACCTCCCCTGGCACAACTTGAGGCCATTACCCCTTGTCCTATCGCTGGTTGCTTGGGCAAAGAGACCAACACCCTCCTCACTACACCCTCCTTTCAGGAAGTTGTAGAGAGCGATAAGGTCTCCCCTCAGCCTCCTCTTCTCCAAACTAAACAACCCCAGTTCCCTCATGAGCCGCTCCTCATAAGGCTTGTTCTCCAGGCCCTTCACCAGCTTCGTTGCTCTTCTCTGGACACGCTCCAGCACCTCAATGTCCTTCTTGTAGTGAGGGACCCAAAACTGAAAACAGTCTTTGAGGTGCGGCCTCACCAGTGCCAAGTACAGGGGCACGATCACTTCCCTACTCCTGCTGGCCACACTATTCTTGATCCAAGCCAAGATGCCGTTGGCCTTCTTGGCCACCTGGG